>JAXQQM020084241.1:0-178016 GCA_034641835.2 Pinus albicaulis | reverse complement strand
CTAATGAGTGAAAGAGTCTGAAAGCAAGCTTGTACATGCGCTTGAGGCTATGATATTTATCAATAACGTATGTAAAGACCCACCCAATATTGTGAAATGCCGATACCCAGCATCAGCAACAGAGTCCCCAGACGCAGGAGATAAACTTACATCATCTTTTCCATTTCGAAAGCCCGTAGCCACTGTTCCTGTTTCAAATCCAGAGAAACCGAGCACGTAGGCTGTGGCGAGTGTTATCTCCCACAACACCATCTCTTCGAAGTGTATATCGATTCTCTGCTATATACGAACTATGGGAGGCCCTAACGGAGTCCGGACCAGAGAGTGACGGACCAGAGAGAGTCAGCCAGGCCCTAACGGACCATGATGGGATTCCTATGACTATATTTTTCCGACTCGGTCTCGCTCAGCCAGCAAGAACTTAGAAGATCGGTGTGCACAAAGAAATGACCACCCTCTCCAGAGACCACTAAAGTAAGTGAATGCCATAAATCTGGAAAATCGAGTTGAAAAAATGGAAGTGAATACCATGGAAATCTGTGGAAAATAAGAGTAGAATTTCATGTTTCCCGATTTGTGCGCCTTTTTGGTGGAGGGCTAATATTAAATAATTAATTATTTTTAAAATATTTTTTTAAAGCTAACTTTATTAGAAACTATAAAATTGGGTTTTATATAAAATTCGCCTAATAAATTTTAATCATAAAATTCGCCTTTGGGCTAAAATTACGCCTAAAATTTTCCACGACTATAAATAACTAATTTCCCCTCCCCATAGCAATTTGATATTCTAGACTGTCAGTCAAAGAGGCTCAAGGCATTTCCTTGACCTCTGTTGGGACTGGACCCAAGGCTCAATGACTGATTAGTTGAAAATGTTAAGTTTCTATATTAATCTCAGAAATTTTCATCATTTACCCTTTCATGAACTCATCACCATTGAACTTCATAAGTGAGAACTCTTTTCTTACGTAAATGTTACATAAAGTCCCATTTGATTTACTTCCCTCCATTTTACAGAACATAAAACCCTCAAAAAACATGATATACTAAGTAAAAGTGAATGAGTTATGAAAATAAAGCTTTACTCTAATTTTCACTTTCCTTAGTTTTATTTATGAATTTTGAGTATTCATTGTCCCTTTTCATATTAACACTTAACATATTTTATTAACTCCCTATCAAATATCATAGTCCTATTAATATAACTTCTTTTATTTAATAACCCAAAAACCCCCTTAATATATGCTTTTGTGTCAAAGATATTAAACACATGTTGAAAAACATCCCGTAATTACCCTTTTGACACAAACTACCCATAAAAATATTCCCGCTCCCCTATAGTTTTAGAGTTTGAAAATAAATCTAAAACTATATAATATAATAAAATACAAAGGAAAAGCTATCAGAATGTGATGTATCCAAAGAAAAATAAAAAAGCCTTTACCGATGCTTTATGTATTGTCTTTTAAACCAAAACCTCTGCGTAATACATTCACCTTCCCTCTCGCACAAGCTTTACCCAAGGTTAATGTTTTAACCTCACCCCTTCCCCCCGATATATATCCTCTTACCATAAGATTAAACCTTGATTAATTATTTAAACTCGCCCCATTCTATGTATAAACTCCTTTTATACATAAAAACCATCAAATAACCCAGCGCCCTCGCGCTCATTCGCAACCCTCTGATCAATCTTATCTCATTAAACTAACGGTCTAAATTGAATGCGATAGACCTTACCTTGCCCCACCATTCTCCACTGCATTAAAGCATGACCGTCGATCTTCTCTTATCAAATCAACGACACATATCAAAAACTTGGTCCCGCCTTGTTTCCCCGCAACTTCCCAATGCATCTTAGTCGTTCGCATCGCTCAATCAAATCCAATGGCGCGGATCTCATATCGCATTACAAAAGTGATCGGGTGAAGTGTGTCAAAAATTTTGCGATAAAAGTTGTTTCACGAAACCATCATACTCTACATGTCGCAATTCTACTAGATCGCATTGCAAAAGCGAAAAACCGTTTACCACCCAGAAGCAATGCAATAACCACTAATGGTTTCGCCTTCAAATACGAAAACCGCTCCCGCCATTAATTTCGACCTATAATAAATGTTATGTGTATTGATAAGACTTAAGGTTTCAACCTTAGTTTTTATTATTTGCATATCATTTGCACCTTCTACCTTCAGAAAACTACTCTGGACACCATTGTCGAGCCTATGTTGACCATAAGTCCCGAAGCTGAACTTTACCACTGTCAAAGATTCAGTTTAAACTAAAGATACCCTATCGAAATAACAAAGCAGATTGTTTCGGCTCCAACCAATTAAAAGAAGTCCAAATTTGACCACAGAAGCTTCAGAAACCTTGTCAAAGCATCAAAATACCTGCGAATTAAGGAAGCTTGAATTCATCTGTAAACCCCTTTAAAGCCAAAATCCTCATTTTGCAGTCTCTTTTTGAAAACAAATTCTGAACACAGATTGATTAAAAGACTTCTTTTCCACATTTGTACCATTCAGGAAACCCTGTTTCTTGTCTTAGCCCAGTTTTCATCTCTCAGAAGCCTAATTTGAGCAAAGAAAACTCAAAAGAAATTATCCTTAGCCAGATTTGCTCAATTATTCCTTTGTTAAAGTAAATTACTCCTGCAAAAATCTAATCTTGCAGAAGTAAGCCTAAGAATGCCTAAAAAACAGAGTTAAAACATCCACAAGCAGATCTCATTCCACAGGTCTTTCCAAAAGCCTTCAATCACCTCCCTGTAGACCTAGATTTCATTAAAAAATTGTTTGAATTTTGCAGGTTATTATCAGAATAAGAAATTGGGCCAACAGTTTCAATACTAGTTGACAAAATTGTTTGCTCCAAATTCTCAGATTTTAAATCAAAAGCTTCATTCAACAAACAGTTTGTATACAAAGAAAAAATAAAATCAAGTTAGAGAGAGATCATAATGATGAAATTTGCACAGCGAATGGTATCAATGAAATCAGAATTCATAATGACACTGAAAACATAACAGTCAAAGAGTATCAGTGATTAAAGTGTATCAGGTAAAAGTTAGAGTGAAAGTTAAAACAAAGTTACAAGAGCAGTCAAAGGTAAACACTAAAAATAAATACAGAGGCAGTAAAATGGTAAAAAGAGATGAAAATACTTTCACCAACAATGAAGTTTATCTAAAGTGAAAGTAAAACAGTTAAAAGAACAAAAAGGTGAAAAGATGGAAAAGAGAGCAAGAAGGGATATTTTTTGCACAAATTTCTTGTTTAAGTCATTGTTTTGCAGAACATATTCTGACCAATCCAAGATGAATTTTGTAAAACTGAAGGAGGTTTATGTTCTTAAGAGGGCCATCTGCAAAAACCTCTCATTTTTCTAACAACCATTATGGATTGAGAAATATTAAACAATATTTGAGAGCACTTTTTGCAAAAAATTCCTGTTAAGTCATCATTTTGCAGAGAGGATTGTGGCCAATCCAAAATACATCATACAAAACTGAAGGAGGTTTTTGTTCCTAAGAGAACCATCTACAAAAACCTATCTCAATTTTTGCACAGTTATTTCAGAATGAGAGATACATGCACATCCTTACAGGCTATTTTTCAGACTTTGTAAAACTCTGTTTTACACATTTTTTGCAGATCCTATTGTGAAGAACTGGAGAGGAATTGTAGGAAACTGAACAAGGTTTATCTCACCAACATATTAATCTACAATAACCTCTTTCACATTTTACATATCTATTTCGGATTGAGAAATACAAAGGTATCATTGGACCCCAAGTTTGCAGAATTGCTGGAGTAGAATGCTCAAAGAAAGGAAACAGTTAGTGACTTGGATGCCTCATCATCAACTAAGAGTTGGATCAAATTAGAATTCTCCTCTTTGTCATCACCTATCCATAAAAAATAGTGCCAAATAGATGCATTAGTTTTGAGTGTCCTTTAATTAAGTTCTATTTATGTAAAATAGTTTGAGATATTTTGTAAACCAATCTTGATATTTTTCAAGATATTTTAGTTTAGAATTTGTATAAATACTTCACTCTTTGAAGTATTTTGGGTGGAATAAAATTTTTCAAGACTACTATAGACATTTTTTCTAAATACATTGGAGTTTGTGTGAGTCTATTTGTAAAGCAACAGACTGGAACTAAGTCAAACAGACTTCATAACTCAGGATTCTTGTGTTGATCAGATAAGTCAAGTATTTTCGTGTTTTCACTGTTTATCTTTCTAAAGTTCCATACATACATTTACATGTTTTCTATCTTAAATGATTGACTAGGAAATTTTATACAGGATTAGTGTCAAAAGCTCCCTGTTTTTTACTAGTTATTCATTGATATGTTTTCTGCTGATATCCGGACTTAAGAATCCTTAACTGCTCTTAGTCCCTTTTGACCTCTTTCTTTCATCTTCTTTTCTATAACTTAAGGATCCTTAATTTCCCTTTTGTTCAAATCTTTCCATTTCATCAAAAAACCTATTTCCAAACCCTTTGAAGGTCATCTACCCTGCCCTTAGTACATTTGCTCTTTTGACCTTATTTCCTAGCTCTACTTGCCAAGAAATTTGACTCCATAGCCCAATGGTCTAGTAGATCCCTCTGTGGTTTACCTTGAAGTAACTTTTATTCCCAACAAACATTCAAACAAAAAACTAAGTGCCCAATCATACCTAGCCTAAAATTTAATCCAAAACAAAGTTAAATCATAAAGAGAGATCCCTCTCTGAAACTTAAGAGGGCTAGATCCTAGATTTCAAAAGTAGGTTTGTGGTTTCCTCTAGTAAGTTACAAAGTTTTAAATATTTCTGATAGAAAATTTACTAGAGTGATAACATAATGGCGACTCAACTGGGGAAGACTAACCTTTTTCTTCAAAAATATTTTACAGGTTCAGATCTGATCTATGATGGTGGACAGTGATCAGACACAAAAAGGTTAAAATAATCCACCTGACGACTCCAAATAAATTTCAGAATCAAGACTCCACTGGAGGAATGAACCTGGAAGAACAATATGGAAATATCAAGCTTTCAACTTGGATCTTAATCCAAGACATTATGTTCTTTCTCGTTAAGAATTTTTTTCAATATATATTGTATTTTATATAAGGATCTAACTTGGTTTTACAAATACCGTGCCCTTTCATTATGGCTAATTTTCAAGATGATCCAAGAATAAAATGAAGATGTGCTCCCATGAGAAGAGATCACATACCTGGATTTCCACACAAGCTACCAAACGTAAATTGGGGTAACAATCTGCCCATGTGTCAAGATGAGAACATTGATGATCCTTTACTACATCTCATTATATTTCATATACACTCATCAAGATTGAAGAGTGATTGGCATGAGGATTGCCTCATGAAAATATTCATGGCAACCTTAGAAGGAAAAGCAAGGGAATGGTACGAAGCTCTCAAACCTGCAAGTTTGTTTTCTCTAAAAGATTTTCGTAAGGTATTTTATGAGCATTACAAAGAAGATTTTCCATCTTTATCATTAGATGAAAATTGTTGTGATCAAGCTGAAGATCTTATACATTACCTTAAAAATATTGATGAAGATTTTGGAAATTGGCATCCTGAAGATTTATTAGAAGAAGTCCAGAACTTTCATTCTCAAGTTAAATGTCATAATAATCAAGAGGAGTTAAACAAAGATGAAATAGATCAGGAGATGAATCAAGATCCACAAAACCCCTCTGTATTAACAAATGATGTTTCATTTAATGTTTTGAATGGAGTTAAAGAAAATATTCAACCTCATGATCAATTTTTAGATAAGAGAAAAACCAATTGTCCTTTCAATCTAAGAATTCAGAGATTTCCACCCCTCCCTCACCGAAGAAGAAATCAATTTGCTTCTAAACATGAAACCATCCTCAAAATATTTACATAATGAAGAAATTGTTTCTACTTCTTCTAATGTTGATGAATGTACTAAAGTTTTTATCCATGAAGAGACAGAAGAACAAGTTGATGCTCATGTTATTCTACCTTCCCAAAAAGGCCCATTGCTTGATAGCACTCCTATTGAGCAAAATAATGACTTTCAAATAGAATGCAACCAATCTAATCAAGATATATTAGGATTGTTGGAAGAGAAATCTGCTGATCCAATGTTTATAATTGATGACATTCCTTCTTCTGAAGATTTTCCTAAATATGATCAGTATGATGATAATTATGTTCTCCAAATTCAAGATAACTTCACAGAACAAATACTAGCTAGTTTGAAGGATGAGATATTAGATTTTCAATTTGATGAGGATTTTCTAAAAGTTCTCTTTCTTATTTTTAAATCAAGAAAATGTTCTCCTCAAGTTAGAAAATGGCTTCTTGATATAATTTCTGAAAATTATGAAACTGAAATCAAACTTTTGCATTCTCAAGTTCAGTCATACAATTTCTGAAATCCTAGAAGTTTCTTTGAAAATATTCCTTCTCCAAAGCAAGAATAAATTGTAATACCTTTTGACTTGCATATTGAAGATGATTATTCTTTCAAACACAAGACTGAAGAAATAGTTTCATGGTCTAATATTCATAATTCAATTGAACAATTAGTTATTGAAAGCCTAGAAGTAAATAACATACATCATGCTTTTATTGATCCTATATCAGATTATATGGAGAATCTTCTTAGCCCAAATCTGCAAACATGTTTTCTCTATAAGGATCAAATACATCAAAAGTGGCCTTTACACATCATATCATTTATTATAAAGGCACATGATCTTAATATACTTCCAATTTTGATCACAAACAGTCAAGTTATCCATTTATTTTTACAGCTACTTGATTGGCTTCATTAGCATTTTTGTATTACCTGATTCAAAAATATTTTTAGTAGATTAGAGTAGGTAGATGAGTGCCAATAAGCTTAGAATTTTGAGTATTTTTTTTTATTTTTTAAATTTTTAGCTAGTTTTTCATTAAGATTTAAAGCCAAGGATGAGGTCCTAAAGATGTTTAAGATCTATAAGTTGGTTTGAAAATTGTTGTGTGTTGTTTTAGTTTCAGATCAAATTTCAGTTTGCAGAAGACAGAAGACACTTACTAAGATCATCAAAGGTCAAAGATGAAGGCTACTGATCTCAGAGTTCTTGACATTTCACCAGGAAATGCTATCCCCAAGTGAAGCCGATGTTAGAAACCTATAAATATAGGATTCACAATTTTGAATTAACTGATGATAGTCTTGTAAATATGTACATACTTTGCTTTCTGCAAGTTGTATTCCCATATTTTGTAAAAAATAAAAATTCAAAAATCAAAAATCAAAAAGAGGGTAAAAAGTCCTAAAAGAAAAATCAAGGGACTTAGAAAAAATAATATACCCCAAAAGAGAAAAGATGAATAAAACATGAAAGTGTGCAAGTCTAAATGCCACTACTATTACTTTTTGCAGTTGACTATGGCAGAGGGTCAATAAATGCCATAATCTGTGATGAGTTGAACAATTTAATCTTGACTCGTCAATTTTTCAATTTCAAATGTTGTAGATAGAGAATAAACAATTGTCATACAGTTTAATCATGACAATTCAGTAGTTAGGTAGAGAAATAAAGAATCCAACAGTTTCATCTGGATTCTTGGATGCAATAAGTGTAGAATTAGATAGTTTATTGTTTTCATAAAAGAATAAAAGGTTGTAAGGTTGCTAGTTCAAATGCACCTGATTAAAATAGAAGGAAAAAAAATGTTAGAAGATATGACTGGGTAGGTAGAAGAAGGTGGGAAACATCATTGTAGTATACTGCGACACAGGAAATAAATAATTTCTCCTCCTCACCATTTGATATGACTTGAAAATGGATCCGAAAGTGAAAATTTCATCCAATACATTGGGACGGACCCAAACTCAAGAAGCAGTTAGTTGAAAATGTTAAGTTTCTATATTAATCCCAGAATTTTTCATCATTTACCCCTTCATGCACTCATCACCATTTTACTTCATAAGTAAGAACCCTTTTCTTACTTAAATGTTACATAAATACCCATCTGATTAACTTCCTCCATTTTTACAAGGCATAAAACCCTCAAAAACATGATATACTAAGTAAAAAGTGAATGAGTTATGAAAATAAAGCTTTACTCTAATTTTCACTTTCCTTAGTTTTATTTATGAATTTTGAATATTCATTGTCCCTTTTCATATTAACCCTTAACATATTTTATTAACTCCCTATAAAATATCCTATTCCTATTAATATAAATTCTTTATTTAATAACCCAAAAACCCCATTAATATATGATTTTGTGTCAAAGATATTAAACACATGTTGAAAAACATCCCGAAATTACCCCCTTGACACAAACTACCCATAAAAAATATTCCCGCTCCCTATAGTTTTAGAGTTTGAAATAAATCTAAAACTATATAATATAATAAAACACAAAGGAAAAGTTATCGGAATGTGATGTATCAAAAGAAAAATAAAAAAGCCTTTACCGATGCTTTATGTACTGTCTTTTAAACCAAAACCTTTGCATAATACATTCACCTTCCCTCCCACACAAGCTTTACCCAATGTTAATGTTTTAACCTCACCCCTTCCCCCCGATATATATCCCCTTACCATAATATCAAACCTTGGTTAATTATTTAAACCTGCCCCATTCTATGTATAAACTCCTTTTATACATAAAAACCATCAAATAACCGAGCATCCTCACACTCATCCGCAACCCTCCGATCAATCTTATCTCATTAAACTAATGGTCTAAATCGAATGTGATAGACCTTACCTTGCCCCACCATTCCCCATCGCATTAAAGAATGACCGTCGATCTTCTCTTATCAAATCAATGGCGCATATCAAAAACCCAGTCCCACCTTGTTTCCCTACAACTTCCTGATGCATCTCAGCTGTTCACATCACTCAATCAAATCTGACGGCACGGATCTCATATCGCATTACAAAAGTGATCGGGCGAAGTGTGTCAAAAATTTTGCGATAAAAGTTGTTTCCGGAAACCATCATACGCTACATGTTGCAATTCTACTGTATCACATTGCAAAAGAGAAAAATCGTTTACCGTCAAGAAGCAATGCGATAACCACTAATGGTTTCGACTTCAAATACGAAAACTGCTTCCTCCATTAATTACGACTTGTAATAAATGTTATGTATATTGATAAAACTTAAGGTTTCAACCTTAGTTTTATTATTTGCATATCATTTGCGCCTTCAACCTTCAGAAAAATACTCACAGACACCATTGCCGAATCTATGTGGACCAATGTATAAGCCCCAATGCTGAACTTTACCATTATCAAAGATCCAGTTTAAATTTAAGATACCCTATCAACATAACAAAGCACACTGTTTCGGCTCGAACCAATCAACAGAAGTCCAAATTTGACCACAGAAGCTTCAGAAACCCTGTCAGAGCATCAAAATACCTGCGAATTAAGGAAGCTTGAAGTCATCTGTAAACCAATTTAAAGCCAAAATCCTCATTTTGCAGTCTCTTCTTGAAAACCAATTCCGAACACAGAAGAAATATAAAGGCCTACAGATTGATTAAAATACTCCTTTTCCACATTTGTACCGTTCAGGAAACCCTGTTTCCTGTCTTAGCCCAGTTTTCATCTCTAAAAAGCCTAATTTGAGCAAAGAAAACTCAAAAGAGATTATCCTTAGCCATATTTTCTCAATTATCCCTCTGTTAAAGTAAATTACTCCTGCAAACAATCTAATTTTGCAGAAGTAAGCCTAAGAATGCCTAAAAAACAGAGTTAAAACCTTCACAGACAGATCCCATTCCACAAGACTTTCAAAAAACCTTCAAACACCTCCCTGCAGACCTAGATTTCATTAACAAATTGTTTTATTTTTGCAGGTTATTATTAGAATAATAAATTGGGCCAATAGTTTCAATACTAGTTGACAAAATTGTTTGCTCCAAATTCTCAGATTTTAAATCAAAAGCTTCATTCAACAAACATTTTGTATACAAAGAAAGAATAAAATAAAGTCATAGAGAGATGAGAATTATGAAATGTGCATAGTGAATGGTAAAAGTGAAATCAGAATTCACAATGACACTGAAAATATAACAGTCAAAGAGTATCAATGGTTAAAGTGTATCAGGTAAAAGTTAGAGTGAAAGTTAAAACAAAGTTACAAAGCAGTCAAAGGTAAACAGTAAAAGTAAATACAGAGGCAATAATATGGTAAAAAGAGATGAAAATAATTTCACCAACAATGAGGTTTTTCTAAAGTGAAAGTAAAGCAGTTAAAAGAAAGTTGAAAACATGAAAAAGAGAGCAAGAAATGACATTTTTTGCACAAATTTCATGTATAAGTCATTGTTTTGCAGAACATATTGTGACGAATCCAAGATTAATTTTGGAAAAATGAAGGAGGTTTATGTTCTTAATATTTCCAAATACAAAAAACTCTCTCACTTTTCTAACAACCATTATGGATTGGGAAATATTAAACAATATTGGAAAGCACTTTTTGCAGAAAATTCCTGTTAAGTCCCCATTTTGCAAAGAAGATTGTGGTCAATCAGAAGTACATATTAACAAATGGAAGGATTTTTTTGTTCCTAAGAGACCCATCTACAAAAAAATATCTCACTTTTTGCACAATTATTTCAGAATGAGAGATACATGCACGTCTTTACAACCTATGTTTCAAACTCTGTAAAACTATGTTTTACACATTTTTTTTTAGAGCCTATTGGACACAACTGGAGAGGAAATTTAGGAAACTGAAAGAGGTTTATATCACCAACTTATTTATATAAAATAACCTCTTTCATTTTTTACATATCTATTTCGGATTGAGAAATACAAAGGTATCATTTCACCCCAAGTTAGCAGAATTGCTGGAGCAGAATGCACAAAGAAAGGAAACAGTTAGTGACTTGGATGCCTCATCATAAACTAAGATTTGGATCAAATTCAAATCTTCCTCTTTGTCATCACCTATCCATAAAAAATAGTGCCAAATATATGCATTAGTTTGAGTTTCCTTTAATTAAGTTCTATTTATGTAAAAACAATTTGAGATATTTTTTAAACCAATCTCGATATTTTTCAAGATATTTTAGTTTAGAATTTGTATAAATACTCCACTCTTTGAAGTATTTTGGGTGGAATAATTTTTTTTGAGATTATTATAGATATTTTCCTGGTGCTTCGGAGGCTAATGTGTTGATTACATAGTAGCAGACCGGAATACAGCTAACTGGACTTCATAACTTAGGATTCTTGCGCTAACTTAATGAGTAAAGTGATTTCTTTATGTCATTGTTTCCTTTTCTGAAGTTACATTCAATTTCATATATGTGTTCAAATCTGAATGATTAATTAGGATTATTATTTTAGGATAAGTGTTAAAAAACTCCCTGACTCAACTAAGTAATCATTTCAATGTTTTCTGCTGATTTCCGGACCTAGGAATTCTTAGTTGCTCCTAAGTCCCGTTTGACCTCTTCCTTCTCTTTATTTCCAGATTAAAGGATCCTTCACTGCCCTTTATCCCAAAAACAATCCATCCCATCCAATCAAACTATTCAAATCTATGAGGGTTATCTACCTTGCCCTGAGTATATCAGCATCCTTTTAGCCTTGCCTTTCGGTCTTGCTTGCTAAATTTGACCCCATAGCCCAATGGAATAGTATATCCCTCTTTATTTTGTGTCCAAGTGATCTTATTTCCCACCAATATTTTCAAACAAACCAACTTCTCAATCATACCTCGCCTAAAACTCAAATCTAAAACAAAGTTAAATCATAAGGAGAGATCCCTCTTCGGAATTCAGGAAGGCTAGATCCTAAAATCTAAAAGAGGTTCTTGGTTACCCCTGGTTTTCTTTAACTATAAACCAAAATCCCATGACCTAATAATTACTAGGGTGATAACAAATATCAACCTAAATTTTTCCTCCCAACTATACCCGAAGGTACGCGGAGGCCCAATTCCATATTAGTGTTGTCTAATGTGAAACTGCACAGTGAGAGCACCCCCTTATAATTTTCATACTGGAACACCGCTCGATATACCCGAAGGTATGTGGATGAGGTCTGATATACTTACGTACGTGGAGTGATTTATCACACTTGAAATGTATCACAAACAAGTTAGTGACAACTGCTATGTTTAACGATGTCGGAGCACATCTCTAGCCTAGACCTTCTAAATGTTATCGTTAATGTTCCAATGCTTTCTTAGGCAAATTGATGTAAATTTTATGTTGATATTTTTTTAAAGTTTTTCTTTGAGGTTCACCACGTGATGTGATGGAAATTCCTAAAAATTCAAAATAAATGATAAGAAAACTTTTCAATTTAACTTTTTCAATGAAAATCCTAGCTACTAAGGGAAAGATAAATAATTTTTAGAGAAAACAATAAAGAGCACAAAGTAAAATGTAGATTTCCTAATTTGTTCCTATGAAACACACACAATTAACTATATGCACATGCATGTTTTTATTTTGAGTTATATTAGTCATATGTATTCTACCCTATCACTAGATGACTATGGTTCTTCTATACTCTGCTGAAAATAACATTCCCTGATTATCATATTATTTTCAGAAATCTCACAGCCTTCATTATTCTCATTCAACCTATTTACTATCTCTCATTTCACCCATTCAGATCCCTCTCTTATTCTTAAATCCCAATATTGACCCTAAAAACCCCTAATCCTACCCTTTCCCCTTCCTACAACCCCATTCTCCTCACAAAATCCTCCCTTTTCACTCATTTCCCTCCTTCCCTTCAAAACAATGTAAAAATCCTTTTTACATTGTTTTTGAAAAATAATACTATTCGGGCCTCCCTTTTAATAAACTTTGTTTGTTGTTAAAAACTTGACCCCTTTGTATTTAAAGGCCCTCGCTTTGAAAATATTTATCCCCCACCCGGTCATATAACCTTGGCCCCACAAATATGTTTAAACCCCACATATTAATAAACCCTCCCCACTCTAATACTTTGACCTCCAAACCCATATAGACATGACCCCGCATTATATTTAAAACACCCCCACCTTTACCTTCCCTGGGACGTACCTTCTAACTCACCGATGGTCCAAATCCCTCGACCACCGTAAGATCTCGGTCCCCAGATCCAATGATCTTGATCCCGTATCGCACCCCCAAAAGTGCAAAGGTTAAAAAACACTAAACCTCATGAAATGGGTGGTATTATCGCTCATACATCCAGCCACGCGGTGTCCTCTTGATGGCATCGCACACCCTTTGCCACAACCATTTACCGCCCATACTCCGTGAAAAAACCACCATATCTCCTTCGCACCATATCTTAAAACCGCCAACTCATTAAAACTTATAAACCCCTGTGGCTATGAAATAAGCCCCCATCCGCCATTGACACCTCTGAAAATACTCTAAAAATCCCAAAAATCCCAAAAAAACTAAGAAAACCCACAGCGCACAGTTTTAATTAACAATTGTTTTTAAATGTGCAGGTAACTGATGTATGAAAGAAAAAAATTCATTTTAAGGTCCAAGAATTATTTTAGACAGGTCCTCTGGGTGACGATCCAGAAGTTTTTTTCATTAAAGGGACTGGGAGCATAATATTAAAACATGACCATCAATGGATCATGACCACTTATGGTCATACAAACACTCGAGGAGGAACATGAGATTATTCAACAAGAAGGATAAGACAAAGAGGTTTGCATAGTGGCTACATAGAGATACAAGAAAATGAAGAACACAGTCATCAAATGGTCAAGGTGTTAGGTCTCTGTAATTTAGTAGAGTGGCAAGACTAAATGCTGTAGAGACTACATCAAAAACCACTTTGGGATTCTAGGATCTAGCCCTCCTGAATCCAGAGAGGGATCTATCTATAAGTGAAAATATTGATTTATCTTTTAAGGTTTTAGTATGATATTAGGATAGTTATTAAGAACAAGGGTTTTTTGTTTGTTTGGTTGGTTAGGTATGATTTTTAATTGGATGGAATATCACAAAATGAAAGAGTTCAAAAGGTGAAGATGCAAGTATATTGAGAAGTGTTCAACAGATGGGATTAGTATGAAACATCTTTAAACCATTGGGCAATGGAGTCACAAAAGGGTTTAATTGTACAACAATTTCAAGAGTGTTCCAAGGGGAATATCATCTATATCAAAATATCCTTTATATTAAATGATGGAGTGGAACATTAAAAGTGTTGAGAAAGTGGAAAAAGCCAATAATTTCAACAAGGATTTATCAACTTTCCAAACAAGAAAAGCCTTTTTAAGCAACTGTTTGAAACCAACCTTAAATTCAGCAAGGCCAATAATTTATACAACAAGGACAACCCTATGGTCCTGTGCCAGCTCAACCTAGTCTTCAGGGGCAACCTAGCCCATCCCACCCATCGGGCCAACCTTTTCCACAAGGGCAACCTGGTGGCTCTCAACATCCAGGCCAAACTGCTCCGCAGTGGCATCATGTCTGTTAGGGTCCTGTGATTTGGCTGATTGGCAAGCCAAATGACAGTGTAACATCAAACCAGTCTTTGGAGCCCAAGGACCTAGCCTTCCTGGACTTAGAGAGGGCTCTCTCTATTTTTGTAAGGGATATCTGTGTGTTTGCTTATTGTGTTCTGATTTTAGGCTAGTTATGAAGTAGGTTTTTTGGTTTTTGTTTTAAGGTTGTGAGGGATGAAACTGATCAAAGATATAAGATAGGTAAAAATATGTCAGATCAACTGAGCTATGGGGTCGAAAAGGTCAAGAAAGCTATCAGATGGTGATACAAGGCTGTTGAAAGGCCGATTTGATTCGAGGTAGAAAGGATGTTTAGGAAAAATGGAATAAAATGAACATCAAGTTCGAGAAGAAAAAAGGATTTCAAGCATAACTAGTTTAATTGATGACATAAACATGGTAGGGCAAACCATTAATCATGAGAAATGTAACTATAAGCTAATCAATACATAGAAATAAACATTCAAGCCGTGCATAGAGATATATCACCCTCTAACTTTGGGAAATGGCTATCAGACTTTGGGGAAAAGCAATTAAGACAAACAAACAACTCAAATCACTATGTAGGAATGCCTAAACATAGTACTTCAAGTTATTGGGCACTTTGAAAACAAGATTTCATAGTCTTAGGCAAAGGGCAAGATCGAAACAAGACCTCCTTGGTTCAACAAATGACAATATAATCAGTCAAAGAGAAATTTCATGGATGGAGCTATGGCTAGCCATGAGTAAGTAGGGCGTACTGTAAATCATACTTAGCATGCATAAAACCATGAATGAAATAAGCAACAATATCCTTAAGTTATTAAAGAGCAATCAAGAATTCTTTAATGTGACTAAGGAAGAAGAAAACATGGAAGCTATGAAGAAACAAGAAATTTGAGGTGCCTCCAAGGGAATGTCTCAAATTTTTTCTCTAGTGATCTATAGCAAGAAAGAAACATGGATTCATGAATAAAAACTAGAAAACAAAACAAAGAAAGAGACACTATACCATTCTACTAAGTCATGGAATCCAACAACAATCCTCTTTCATCATCCAAGAACATCCAAGAGACTATCCAAGAGCATGAGACAAGTATTTCTTCCAAATATTATATGACCATATATTGCTTCTATCATCAAGTTCAGCCTTGTTTACAATAAAAATCTTTGGAATATATAGGCTCAAGTGAGGAAAACCTCGTAGTTCAATTTGCACTTTCATTGGCCTATTCAAAATATCTAAACTTGTCCTTGAGGCTTTGCAAAGCCCAAGGCACAAAATATCTCATAAAATATATAAAAAATGCTAAAAGAGGGAAATAAATTGACTTTTCATAACTTCTCATGTGCAAAAATAGCTAAACGCACATGAGGAAAAAACAGTTTTTAAAGGTTCAAATTTTACAAAAATACTCAAAAATTACATCAGCAAAAGGTCCCCTAACTTGCCGGCAACTTTTGGCAGCCTTCCCGATGTCGAAACAAGGCTCATGATAGCTCGTTGGAAAGCTCTGAGTGTCTAATTTCTATAGAAACTATAATTTTCTCAATCTGATGCCTGGAAGTCTTCCAAAAATAGGCCTGTGTGTAAAAAACCAAAAAATAAGGTTTGCTGATAGATCGGGCATAGTGTAGAAAAAACGGGCATTTTTTGCCATTTCGGGGGAGAAAATGATCTTCAAATGTCCTGAAAATCACTGAGTGTGTGCTCCTAAAATTATGGCATCCAATGATACCATTCTCCTCCTTTGATGATCCCCCAAACTAAAATTAAAAAGCCCATGATTTTTGGCCAAAAACCCAAAAATGATGAAAAACAAGAACATGTCAAAATTTGCTCAATTTTGGTGAGCAAGTCCCTCAAGGCCTTTTAGAAACATGTCTAGAAACGAGCGCCAAAATTCCAAGCCTAAAGTTATCTTTCTCC
Organism: Pinus albicaulis; assembly: GCA_034641835.2. Lineage (NCBI taxonomy): Eukaryota > Viridiplantae > Streptophyta > Pinopsida > Pinales > Pinaceae > Pinus > Pinus albicaulis. The sequence goes on along the minus strand of JAXQQM020084241.1, from coordinate 161,596 downwards.
TTTTTTCTCACGAGGCACCCTTTTTGGGTAGTTTTGAGCTTTTCTCGGTTTTCTTCTTTGTTGTTTGGCATTCTAGATTTGGTGAAGAAGTCATGGCCCCTTGCCTAGGAGAGGTAGATAGCAGATGCTTTGGATAATTCCCTTCATGATCCATGTTTTGTATTTTCTTACCCTCATCATTTCTTTCTTGAGGGCTACTGCTCTTCTTGAGGAGGCTACTCTTGCTCATCACTATCATACCCTTTTTCATCACCTTCATGCTGCTGCTCTGTCTCATAGGAATGTTGTGTGTCCTCTTTAGGCTGCCCTTACTCATCACTATCATGATGCCCTTGCTGCTCTATCTCACAAGGCTGCCCTTCATCATATTTATGTTGCTGCCCTGTCTCACCCTCGCTGTCATGTTGCTGTTCAACACTTTCTTCCTCTTTCCCTTGCTGTTGTTCATCACCACTGTGATGTTTCTGTGTGTCATCATAAGGCTGTTGTTCACCCTCATCACTGTCATGCTACTATCCGGCACTTTCTTCCTCTTGCTCATGTCCTTCCTTCTCTTGCTGGTCACTTCCTTCTCCTTCTTCATGTTCCTTTGTCTGTTCTATAGTAAACTTGAGCTTTTTAGGAGTAGGTCTTCTAAAAGAAGGTGAGGGGCGATGAGTAGGAGGTGTAGGGGATGTACGGACTGGAGGGACAGTGGAGAAGTCCAGATGAGTGATGAAAAAATCCCAAGAGACCTCTCTCTTTTCAAGCTGATGAAGAATGATGATTTTGATGAGAGAGTGATGGAAGAGACAGGCTATTTTCTGTGAAGGAGGCCTCTTCTGGACAGTGGAGGCCATTTTCTCAATGCTCTTGTGCAAGAAGAAAGGAAGATTTAGCTGCTTGGTCCTTGTGAAATGCATCAGCAGTCGAATGTGATAAGCATAGATTCGGGAGAATCTTCCCTCACAAGGGAAGTACTTCATGATAATATTCATGAGGGGAGCGTAGCTGGCTAAAAGATATGAGAAAGGGAAAATAGAAGGAAAAGCATCTCTATGTTCAGGCTTTAGAAAGGGCTTGTAATCATCTAAGTCAAAATGGCTTTGTTTAAACCATTTCTCGCCAATATAGGGGATTTTAGTGGCCTTGGAGATGGATCTTGGGGAGAACTTGAAGTCAAGTTCTGCTAATTGGAAATTCTTATCTTGAAACCTCAAAGCGCAAAGGTGTGTCAAAGGAGAAAAACTCTTCACCTCTTGCACCCTTTGGCAAAAATCTAAACATCCCACCTCATGGAAATTGAATAAGACTGAAGGGTGGGCATGCACTTCTTCAATGGAAGTAGGCTCATACCTCTTGTGCAATCCACTCCTACTATCCTATCTAGGAGGCATCTTGCTCTAGATGCTCTCTGCTAAACCCAAAACTTCCTCAAAAAGGATTTCTTGAAATGTGTTCTCTAACAAAAGTCTATCCTCTCTGTCAATCACTGTTTGATCAAGGTAAATTTGGTTTCAAAGGTTGTGTGAGATGATTTCTTTGCTATTAGGTCTCTGCTCCTTCAAAACACTGTATTTTATTCCCTTTTTATGCCAAACAACCAATATTTATAATAAGCACACAGTCAACAAAAGATACACACAGTCAAAGGGTCACTGTGTTTGGGTGAGGTTACCAAGCTCTTTATGTTTTGGTGTGAGCACAAGCAACTTTGTAGCAAACAAACAACAAGAATTCTTCACAATCAACACACCCTCCTCCCTTCACTGTCTTCTTGCACATATTTTGACAAACACCTTTTAATGGTAATGCCAACTTCACATAATAAAGCTTGTTATAAGGAGAAAACACTGTTTTTTCTCCCTTGTTTACCACATAGAGGAGACCTTTGAAATGATCAAAACCCTTATACCATGATTACTGTTGTTTGGCCATAGGCCCACTGCTTCATTTGTTCAAAACCTTGTCTCTCCTTTTGGACACTGTCTTACACCTTTCAATACTGTTTGAGGGCAGTTTGTTAGGTTTTTGAAACATCAAAAGGAAACCACCATTTTTGCTACGCTCACTGCGGGGAAATCACAAACTACAACAACTCTTGAGTTTTTAAAACAAAAGATCAAACCTCCCAAGCACTTTTTCTTCCACTATGTAGCTAACAGAGTTTAACTTTGTTTTACCACAATAGGGTTAAATTCACAATTTTTTAACAAAGCCTTCAATAATGTGCATATTCTGATTTGCAAGTTTATGTTAATGCACTGTTTTGAGGGCAGAGTTTAGGCCTTCAACATAAAAATGACCACTTCACTTTAAACTTGACTATAACAATATCTTTCAAACCCTTTCCCCCAAAATACCTTGAAAATCGATAGCAACTGTTTTTTGAGGGGTTCGAGCAGCTTTGAAAGCATTTGGAGGTGTTTTGATGGCTTAAACCATGTGCGGCATGTTTAGGATGGGAGAGCGCCACTAAAAAAGACTGTCAGGTCACCTATCAGGCCGACGTGACCAGCGCTTACAGGTGCACCGTGCGCAGCTACAGGCGTGTCGCGCGGTAGTGTAAGCCTTTGGAGAAATTTTGCCTGAACGCGCCACGCAATTATACAAGCACGCCGCGCGGTTAAAAACCCTTCGAAACTCTGCAATATTGCTCGAAAACCTCTCCTTTGGGTAGAGTGGATAGAAAAGGAGTTGTTTGTGCTTTGGAAATGAAAAAATAGATATGCAACAGTCCTTAAACATTTTTGAAAGTGAAAAAGCCAAGCTCCCTTTCACACTTGTTTGGTGAGGTTTTTTGAAACCTTTGAAATACTTTAACGACCTCTTTGCACCAATCTTTCAACAAAGTGGAGTTGGACATTTGAAAAAGGAACATAGTGAGGACCTTTGTCTAGATGAAACAGGTTTTGTTTAGGACTTTCTAAAACTCTCCTACTGCATTTTCACTATGCTTTCTAAAACAAGAAACTCTGCCACTGTTGTCTTTAATGATATTTTCAACATGGAAAATCTACTCAAAAATAAACCAATGATTGATGAAGCATCTTTCGCCTTTTGCAAGGAGATGGATTTACCCTTTTGAACCTTAAACTAATAATGTCTGCTCTGGATGCTTTAAAGGTGATAATGCTCACTGTGAAACTGATTTAACTGTTAGGTTTCCTTTAAGTTCTTCTTTTGACTGTGGGTGCAAAAATTCAGTTGCATTTACTCATGCTTTACCATTCTCTGTTCATTTAAAGGGAACTTCTTTAAAATCTCTCCCTTTACTCAAAATGCAGCGGTAAGGTGCCTTTGACCTTTTTCATAAGGAAAATTCCTTTATTTGTAATAATGGCATGCCTTATTGGCTTTGAAAGTTTCTCTAGAATTTTGAAAAACATGCCATAATCCTTTTTGTACCTTTGGGACCTGTGTATCTATTTGCAATGCCCTTTTTTGGGAAAGACTAAACTCAAGTTTCCTTTGTCTACTATGATGAGTAATTTGAAAGACATTCCCTTATGAGTAGGAAGATCAGTACCCTTTGAAACATAATCATCATCTTTGGCTTGTGTTATGACCCATCTCTCAATCATCAACAAGGTTGTTTTATGTGGGCTTCAGACTGCTTTGACAGAAAAGTCTGATAGGAGATAAGCCAACCTTGTTGATAGTCATAGTACTCATGTTTTCCCTTTGTTTTTTACATTATTTCCCTTTTCAGAGGCTTTCAACTGTCTTCTGCTGTTCTTACCACTTATCTCTTGATCAGTCAAACCTTGAAATCAGTCACTGCCCTGGCCCTCTGCTTATGAATGAAGGAGGCCTCTCCTGACAAAATGCCTGATGTTATTTCAACCTCTGTCTCAATACCAAGAAGGATGTTTGATGAATCACACTAAAAATGGCTTCTCTTATACATGATGGCAGAGGTTAGTTTGAGCTCAAGACTATTTGACTCTTTCGGCCATATGTTTAACAATCCTTTCTTCAGTGATGATGAACCTGTTGGCTTCACATTGTAACTAAAATAATAGTGAAATCATACAAATCATTTTTAAAGCCCACTGATTTTCCTCTGCCTTTGATTTTTCATGCAGATACTTTCAGTGGCTGTCTCACTGTACTTCAAAGCTTATCTTCACAGTTAGTGAAAAACTCAAAAACTGACTTTACCTTTGGCCTTCTGCTTATAGATGAAGGAGGCGCTTCAGTTTTAAAACCATCCGCTTATAGATGAAGGAGGTTTTTAAGTCATGTCATATGATCATCCTTTTCACAGTGTCATTTTTCCTTTCACTGTCCTTTCAGGCTTTGACTATGATCGCAAGAGCTTAATGAAAAACTCTCTGCTCTGTGGTTGCAACCCAGGCTCAAAATCACATTGAGAAGCAGTTGTCTTCTCACGTGGAGCCAAGTATTTTCTTCTGGGATGCTAGTATGCCTCTGTACTTGAAAGATCTATTAAAACACTGTAAAAACACCTAGAATCAGTTTGACTTATGGTCCATGTATTGCTGAGACTTGACGGTGTATTAGTGGCGCGACCTAGGGCTGTAACCAAATTTATTTGCAGAGTGGGAAGGTCTGTTATGACTGGTCTATAGCAGATGGAGGTTCTTTGGATTTTTAGGATAGTTTTCCAAGGGAGAATTGCCTAAAGCACCACTTCCTAACTTAGGGGAGACTTTTTGGACAGATTTGGATTGTTTCTTTAGAGCTGATGGGCAGACTAGTATGGTTGAGGCTAGGTAGGTTTCATCTCGTCATGGGCGGATTGAAAGGTAAGAGAGAAAAAAATTTTATGGGTGTTTTCCAGCTGGCAAATTTGACAAATTTTCAGATCAGCTGCTAGAAAACTTGGCTATTACAACTAGTCATCACCCACCAGTGAAAAATACTGATGAATAACACTGTCCAACCACAATATCTGAGTTACCCTACACCCTAGGGGAAACCCATTCAGCCTCAAGGCACTACTTAAATTCCCCAAGGTCAACATTAGGTGGTATATAGTGCGCCCCAAGACGTTACTTATATCCCTAAAGGTCAATCCCAGATGGTATACAGTGCACCTCAGGGCACTTCTTATCTTCCTCAAGGTCAAACTCAAGTGTTATATAATGCACCTCAAGGCATTTATTACATTCTGTGTTACACCATTTTTTGCTCATCTAACCTATTAACATTAGATGGACCCAAGTACACCATGTAAGACCAATTTTACCCTAAGTAAAATTTCTTTCACTATGTAAAATAACTTAATAAACCACATTTATTAGGTTGTTTATGGTCTAAACAGGAAACCCCAAAGGGAAATATTAAACAAATCTATATTTATTTGGTTTTCCTCATGGAATAATTAATTAAACAGTAATTTAATTATTATTCCTGGTCATATTTAGCCCAAAACAAGGAAATTAATTAGATAAATCCTTATTTATCTTATTATTTTCTAGTAATAATTATTTAAATCTTATTTAAATAATATTCCTTGTTAAATATGACTAAATCATTTATAAATACTTAAGTAAATCATTATTTATTTAATTATCATTCAACCACTTCCTTAAAATGATAAATAAATCATTTATTTATTTATTATTTACAAATAAATGGATTTGGCCCCAGTCAAATGCCTTTTCCCTCCAACAAATATAATAAAATATTCCATAAAAGGTGGATCTAGATTTGGTAAATATTATTTTAATAATGCACCAAGATCTAGAATGACCCAATATTTTGTTATAAATAGAAATTTTTTTCCTACCATTCTTCACCTTTTGTTGCCTATTAGATCACTCTAAATCTATACTCTCGATCTGACTTTGAGCCATTATCATTGTAAAAATTTCCATTATTTACTTTGTGAGCTCCCTTTGAGTTCTATTTTTATCTGGGTTTTCTACACCAACATGAGAGAGAAATTCTAGATCTGAAGTGATGAGGACTTTCAAGAACCCATCCCATTGAGGAGAATTGGAAACAACTTTCTTGTTTTCCTCCCAGTTGCCCTTAATATAAAATTCTTTCAAAAATATTGTTCTTGTCTTGTCTATTGGATGTATGGAGCAAAACCTTATTTTTACTGCTTAATGTCTTTTTATGTATAGATCTGGATTTTTGTAGCATTTGTCTTGATCAACTAACTACAGATCTGAAGACATTAGCAGCTTGTTGACGGGAAAATCTGTCCAGCCAACAGCAGGGGATCTCCCCAGTAAAAATTCCCAATTAGAACTTGAACCATTTGGAATAGGGATCCCATCCGGGGTGTGGGTCCGGCTACCACTGATTTCTCCTTTCTTTGGGTCTCACTTAAACTTTATAAGACAATGGATACACACCTAATCAAATGATACAAGACATATGATTGATGCATTAAATGTACATATAACACTATGAGTAGCAAGAGGAAATAATAAAGCATGGAGACCGAAGGAAGTGTTGTTAACAACACTTCATTAGGGTCATGCTTGTAAACTGTTCTGACCACGAAAGAAACAATTCCTCATGGCAAGAACACCCTTCACTTCCTAAAAGTTTTAAATGATAACACAAATGCTAATAAAAAAAGCCATCAGCGTTCATTAAGAAAGTGAAATGAACTCAAACACCATTGACATACTCAGCAAATTGTTATGCAATTGTGATATGAATTAAAGATACAATTTCCTTAATATAAAGATGTTCAGAAACCGAAAAATACAATACTCAATAGAGCTCATACATATGACAACACCAGATCCACAAAGGGATTTTTCAAAATGCTTGTATTCATGCTCAAATGTATAATCCTCTGGTAATACAATGTACTCAGCTCGAGTCCCAGACAAAAGATCCTTTACAAGTTCCCGAAGGAAGCATTTATAGAGCAAAGCTTGCCATTTGGACTCCCTGACTTTTCGCTTTCCCGACTATTGGGCTGCCATGCGACCTAGTTTGTTCTGCGACCTGCGACCTGAGCCACTGTTGCGACCTGCGACCTGACTGGGTTCTGTGACCTTGCGACTTAGTTGCTGGGTCGATGGGTCGCGTCGTTGGGCATTTAATAAGGGATGCGACTTAGCGACCTGGCGACCTCTGCAACTTGCGACCTTTGGGTATTTGCGACCTGCAACCTCAAGCAGATTCTGTGACTTGCGACCTCGGGCAATTCGCGACCTGTGACCTCAAACAAATCTGTGACTTGCAACCTTTGGGTATTTGCGACCTGTGACCTCAAGAAGATTCTATGACTTGCGAACACGGGAAATTCGTGACCTACGACCTCAAGAAAATCAGAGACTTGCGACCTCGGGAAGTTTGCAACCTCCTTTCAATGATCTCGGGGTTTCACAACGAGAATTTTTTATCCTTCATCACTGTCTCATGAAAGTGACTAGGTACCTTTGCGGTTATTTCGAGTTTTGAAAGGATCCACATTGCCCACCAGAGAGGACCCCAGCTTCGGCTTTGCGCATCAACCACCTCTACCTGCAAACAACGTAACATGGGTCACATATCTTCAAAATATTGATGCTAAAGTACAGTTAGTTAGCTGAAGGAAAGATCTAGCAAATAATGCACTTAGACCCCTGGGTGGTCCAGTGTTCTCAGATTGTAAACATGCAGATTCTCATGGCAATCACCGGCTGCCAGGGAGTCTTCATCCGCTCCTATGGAGGCTCAGCTAATGAATGTAAACCTCGATCTAGATTAACAGATTTCTCTACCTCTAACTATTTCTTGGTAGGATCCTTTCTTATTTCTGAATATATAACAGCAAGTCTTTTGGGAGGTGAAGGCTACAAACAATGGCATCTGGGAGTTTACCACCTGCTGAGTTATGTGCCCCATGGAAACCTGAACGAGCTTCCTCAACAGTTACCCCATGGTACCTTTGTGGTGCCGGATTGGGCAATGTCCCGACATAGAAAATAGTTTCTTGTTATATCTTCAAAACAACCCACTTGTAATAGAAATACCAATCTGTAGAAAACAAAGGGTACTAGTCGTTGTCAAGGCATATAGGCTGAGGTGTTCCTATTAGCATGCCTGTGGGAGTGCATGCATTTTAAATGTACGAAGCAGAAGGGTATTGACATAAATGCGTTTTCCTTTTTACTGCCAATACTTGCATACTCCTCGCATAGCTAAAACATGGCACATTACTATATTTTACGAGGCTGATATATGTGCATGCACACATTTTCTTGATACATTGTTGGTGTTCTATTAGCAATGTGATCATAGGGTCTCCTACCCGATACTTGATTATTTGTTGTCTTGCAAGACTGGTACCTTCTGCGTCACGTGTCCATGCTTCTGTGCATAGCCTACAATATCCTTTCGCTCCCTTTTCAAGCGCATATCACCTCTTGTAATGCACGTTCACACTATTAAAGAGTGCAACTTTTGCTGCATGTGCGTTGCCTTTGAGGGAGGTTAAACTCTGAGGGGAAATTTACATTTCGCAATTGGGGTCACATGGTCAGAGAATTTCCTTGGGTCGCTGTTTTTCCTGGGCATATCTTTCTGCAACCTTGCGACCTAAGCAAACATGTGACTATGCGACCTAGGTTGATGGGGTTGCTGAGTCACAAAACTCACTGAGTCGCAGCCCTAGGCGATGTTTTAGATCTGCGACCTGGCGACTTAAGTCAGCACTGTCGTCTCTGCTTCTGTTGAGGCGTTATATTTTTTATAATTTTGTGCTGTTCCATCCTCCCCAACATCTCTAGTTTGAAACCTTTGTTTGAAATGATCATAATTAGTTGGATCTTTCGACTTGTATGGACGCTCACCAAAAATTCGCATTGAATCATCCTGATGCGAAACCTCTCTTATGCGTAAAACTTAATTCGGGCTTTAGCAGTCTGATCTGAAATGACGTTGATGCACCAGAGTTGCATACGAAAACGCTTCAGGTTTTGGCAGCCCTTCTGACTAATTCTCCGAAAATAAATCGCACCATTTTCTTAGAGAAAAATCGATAACTGAAACAGGCCTTGATTCCATGTGGTGTCATGCATGGAGAGGGAAGTCTAGACAGTAGTTTGAGCAGATAGCGAGTATCATCAACGCATTCCTGCGGTGCGCTGTACGTTACGCTAGAATTTGAAACTTGCGTCCCTCCTTTCTTTTTTACATGGCTTGAAGTTGTAGCATGCTGAGATGTTGTGGACAGGCTGTGCGTTAGAATCTCCCAGATTTGGTGAAATAATACCAACGTTACAAAACCATCCACCAAATCAGCGGATCAAATTACCATCTGTTCGACGTCCTTTTAGCAAGTTGACTCAGCTCTTCCAGTGGTCGTGGCCCCTGGCTTGGCATCAGTGGTGAGCTGGATCTGTGATATCACCCATGGTGTATTTAACGGCCTGATCATAACCACCACCTGACGGTTAACAAACCCATGGCACGCAAGAAGCTTCTCCGATGATGACACGTCCTCTTGTTAACTTGTATTACTAATCTTCGGCGCTATTTAAAACATAGTATATGGATTGTCAAACATAATATAACAATGCTGCTATACATTTTTTACGATTTTGTATCCATGTTTAACGCAAATTTTGACCACTATTATATCTGCTCCAAACGTTCCACCATAGTTTGAAACTCCACCATCGAAATGCTTGCGTCCATTTGTGCGTGTTGATGTAGTTCTACTCCATGTTTTAATCATAATGTTTGACCACTATATATATATATATTTATCCCAAACGTTTTACCAAAGGTTGATTATAACTGCTCGATGATTGTTATATCATTGCTGTCGTACGTCTGTTATAAGGTTCTGCTTCACGTTCAAACATAAATTTCGGCCATTATATATATACGCTCCATATGTTTTAACATGGACTAAAACTTTGGCATAAAATATTTGAGCCAATCGAAAAGTTTATGCCCATTTGTCACGTGTCCATGTAGTTTTGCTCCACCATCTCACATGGTTTGAAAACCATATGTTCTTGCACCGCTTAAAACAAGGTTGTAGATTGTCATACATTGCACCATAGTTATTATAATATTCGCTGCCATGTGCAAACACGACTTTGGACCACCAAATATATATATCTGCTCCAAACCTTTTAATCATAGGTTGAAAACTTCGGCATAAAAGTATTTGATCCCAATTGTAATGTCCTTCATATAGTTTTTATATGATTTCTCTCCTCCAATATTATGTGGTTTGGAAACCATATGTGTTTACGCTCTAGCTTAATGTTTCAAAATGTCACCTTGGTCCATCGAAAGTGCACTCGCCATGTATCTTAGGATTAACAAAAATTGCTTCCCTTCCCCAATTTTCCAGAGTTGTCAACACAACTCACAATTATTCTCGGTTCAGAAGAATGGCCTTTTATAGGATTTGTACAATCTCCAAAGAAAAAATGTACTTCGCCACTATCTGAATTTGGTACAACACTCAGACTCTCAGATGTACCTTGAACAACTAAAGAATTATAACCAAGAGCTTCCTTCTATGTTGTCATGATGGGTCAAATTTGTGCAGGCCATAAGTTATTATGGACCTCAAATAAACACCTGCTATACTATCTGATCTATGTGCTTATGGATCGACATCATCATGGCCAATAACATTGTGACCAAGCTGCAATTTTCTGTTGGCCCTTTGCATAATTACCTCCTCAACTGTGTTTTCTGTTACAATGCTTATTTCCAAAACATGATGCAACTGACCAATGCGATGAGCACGCTGTAATGCATGCTTGTCAACTTGTGGATTCCAGTGCTGCTCATAGAAAATGACAGTATCATCTCCTGCAAGATTCAAGCCAACACCACCAGCTCGAGTAGATATTAAAATAAAAATGCTTCACGAGTATCATCATTGGCCTTTCTGATGTCACTTGACTCTGGCAGTGTTGATGCTTTGCCAACAAAGCTTTGCACAGCTGCAAAACGCCCTTCTGCTCTTACTGATCCATCAAGATGCTCATAATAATACCTTTGTAGCTCTAAGTAATCCTGAAGAATGTCTATTGTCTGTGTCATTTGAGAAGAAATCAAGACACGATGTCCTTGAATATGTAGCTTCTCAAGCAGAGTGTCCAAGATGATGAGTTTTCCACTCGCCTGAACTAAGTGTTCACCTTCTTCAAATGGCTCTGGCTCCACACCATTGAAAAGATAAGAATGGTTGCATGTCCTTCGTAGTTGTACCAAAATATTTTGTAAAGATTGATGCTGAGTGCCTAAACCACTTGTTTGAAGCTGGGAAACTCTTGCTGCAATACAGATACATAAATTTTCTTCTGAAGTGGGACCAATGAAGCCAGTAACCCCAGATAGTGGTGGCAATGTAAGAGTTCCATTCTTGACAAGTAAAGATTTTGTACGCCAAAGCATGAATGCATGCACAAAATATATTAGCAGCTTGAACTATTTGCGACATGCAGAGGTATTGTCACCTTGAGTCAAGGTCGCAACTTTAATGGACACAACACCAAAAAGGGCCATGGGCATTTCCATTGATATTTCAAGTAAGCCAACAAAATTATAGCCTGCAATGTTTTCCCAAGTCCCATTGTGACTGAAAGTTCCCTTGATTGGTGCGGTCTTATTTCCTGCGTACATGCGATAGATTTCCTCCACTTATCATGTTTCATCTCACACTACTCTTATCCTTCTCATCGGTGTGGTGATGACATTTTGGGTGTATCATCCCTGGGATTGACCTGTATGAAACATTATAACATTAATTAGTTTACTCTTTGATAATGGTGTCCCTATATAGAACATATGAGACTAACGAGCTTAAGAGAAGTATTCAAAAGCATGCTTAGTGACCCATGGCGAGAGGGCTGCTAATGTACATCCTCAATGCACAGAAAAGTTCCTATTCGAGCATATGCTGGATGATCCCTCCTACACATGCCGTGATTGTAGCAACAACATTTGATCATGATGGTGAGTGTTGATCATTTTAGCATTCTATTAAATTTTGTTAAATCCTAAAAAGAAATCCCCTTTAAGCCCTCTCTGTTTGGCCTAAAAAATCGTTTTTCCGCCTATCGTTCCCCTCCTCTAAACTCAAAATTTCATTAAAAAGGGCCAAAAACCCACATTTGAAAATATATAACGTTTGGCACCTTTTGGCCCTAGCCCCTCAGTCTTTTTCTCCACGTAACCTGGGTGCTAGACCAGCCTATAGCCCGGAGAGCGCTTATCACAGGGGGATATCGGGTGCAGTATTATCCATCGACCTGTACAGATCAAATGGCCTACATTGATCAGCCTCGCGCCCGTGGCCCAACCCGTTTACCGCTCTGATCGCCTGTCCACCGTCCGATCAAACCATAAATCAACGGTCCGCAGCTCACCTGCCTTTGTGGTCCCTGTGCCCAAAAACACTATTCAAAAACCAGTGGTATCCATCGCACCGGATTTGGAGGGCGGGTGGTATTTTCCATTTCGGAGAAATTCCACTCAGCGTATGACACGTGGCTCTGTCAATATTTCAAAACTGTCCCCCCATCACACGTTATTGTTCGGCATTTGACCCTGCACGATATGCATAATAACCGTTCGATCTGGGACTCTTCATCCAATGGTCATCGCACTCTGAAGATGCGCGGAAGTTAACCCAAGGTATCCGTACCTCGGGCCCGCCAATCCGTTGCCCTCCGATGTGTTTTCCACCGTCGATCTCCTCCTGAGATCGGATGGTCCAGATTTATTCGCATGCCCATCGTTGACCGGTCCCGCCACATCACCATTCTACGTGTTTTGTCACGTTTTTCCCCATCCCCATATATTTTCATTCAAAGGTCAAAATGTTAAGTTTTCACGTTAAATTTTCTGCATTCCGCCAACCTTCACCAGAGCATTTCTCCGCCATTCCGCTGCATTTTTCCACCATTTCTCCAAGCTGCGCTATCATCCTCATTATCCCTATTGCATTCACCTTCCCGTGAATTTTTTTCTTGACGATTTTATGTATTTTGCAGGGTACGAATGGCGATGAACTGCCATGATTTACATTCTCAATTACAGTAACAGAGAACACCAGAAAGGACCAATTTTGAGAGGCTGGAATTATGGAGAAAGGCCTGGGAAGCTGTTACGACATGACCTTCATTAAAAAGTAGAGTTAAGCTCTGTCAAACCCTCCAGAGTCATTCAAAGTGCAGATTTTTCGATCAGAGACATTAATATTGCAGAAAAAGAGTATCAGTGAAAGGTAGAGAATTAAAGGTGCATAATTGAAGATTTTCAAGCCTTAACCTAAACATTTGAAGGCAGAGTACCAGATCGAAGACCCCGTAGATCACTCAGAAGGTCTATGCACAGAAAAAAATACCCTCAAGGTTTAATTTCAACAGAATTTTCTTTCCAGGGAAGGACAGACTGCCCATGAGGTTTTTATTTCTCTACTGTGTTCCTGAAGAAACTTCCACCCAGTGCATTTATTTCAGAAAGCAGGCCACAGAGTACATACAACATTACAGAGTCATCAAGTAGTATGGGCGTGCACGTTTCCTCCATCCTGTCTTAAAGAGGAAAATTGAATGTTCATCATCAACTTCCTTTATGAGTTTTCTTTTTCTCCTATAAAACTCCTGAAGAACAGATGATTTAGGGTTCCAGATTTTATCAAAAAATTATGCAGTAAGAGGATTTTTGTATGAATTTTTTAAAAACTCTCATATGAATGTACAGAGCCCGTTGGGTTTCAGTGAGGAGGAGTTCTGTCTTTAAAGAGGATTCTGATCTTTGGTGTCTCACAGTGTGTAACTTTCTCTTATATGTGTTAATTTAATGGTTCATTTTGTTTCATCTGCCTTTCTTGTATCATGTTTCTGGAATGTGAGTGGCTCACTGGTTTTTTGTATTGATTTATCCTAGTTGATACCCATGCTCGAATTATTCAAGTGCTTTAAATATGGCTCAGGCATGATATACTATTTCACCATTCACTTCAACCATATTTCTGCTATATTAGTTTCTTTGGGAGGTTATTTTTAAAACGCTATTGTCATGTATGGATTCTTAAATTGATAAGCCCATCACATGGTGATATTGTGTATCTGGATATCATCTCAATGAAAACTAGTATTCTCCTAACCTATCATACGCAGTAAACACTTTCTCATTATCTATTTCTGTGAGGTATTTTTGAATTGGCGCTCTCTATAGTAAGCTATCTCTGAATTGTCTGATGCTTTTATATTGGAGTTTTGCACCTTGCCTCTGTAGTGTTACTCTCCCTGTATCTAGTTTCTAAATATTTCGTCCCATTTAAATTAATATGTCTTGCTTTTAGGAGATAGCATGAGAGCCTTTTGTTGATAACTCCCCCTGTTATACCATATGCTCCTTGCTATATAAGATGTCCTAGGCACTGGTCTTTCACAACCCAAGGTTGTCTCTAGGAACAACAACATCTTTTTGGCACAGTTGTCAGGGAACGAAGTTGAGAAAATTTAAATCCCTGGGCCTCGACAAAACCTAATTCACTCTTCAAGTAGGTGAGTATGGAGAGTTGAGAGTTGTAGATCCCTCACCTTGGTGACTCCACATTTTTTTATTAGATAAATTTACTTGCAGTCCTAGCTCCTCGTAAGCCACACCTGAGGTCAGATACGTCAGAGCCGAAGACACCCTCAGTGTCTGACCCAGAGAAGATCATACATAGAAGAAATTGGGGGGAAATAAAATCAGTCTACACTGAAATCCCTGAATTTTCTGTAGAAAACTTCCCATCCTCTTCTTCTCAAGTAGCCCAAGTGTTAGGTCCCGACTCCACTATGGGAGATACTGATTACTATTCAGATAGTCCACCCTGAGGAGGTGTAAAATTTAAAAATAATTTTCACCCTAATCTTGAGGTCGAAGAGGTCAAGGAAGTCACCAAAGTATCTGCTATTAACAGACCTTTGTTCCCCTTGACACCTCAAGCTGTTGTCCAGTACATTCCTATTGTTATTCATACTCCACTTCCACCTCCTCCTCCTCCTTTTACGCATCAAAATATTGCGCTACCTCCACCCCCTCCAATGGCCAATGTTCCAGGCTTCTTATTAAATAAATATGCCCCCCTGGCATTATCTCAAGTGTTGAATGATATGCTAGAGGATTATCTGAAGATTTTACCCCGATTCAATGGGGAAAACGAGATTGATGCTCAAAAAAATCTTGATGTCTTCTACTCTTTTGTAGAGAACTTTAATATAGAACATTTAGATGTGGTCTTAAGGCTGTTCTTCCAATCTCTTGATGGTGAAGCTCGAAAATGGTTTAATAAATTGGCAGACCGTTCTGTTACCCCTTGGGAAATAATGGAAGATATTTTTCTCGAGAAATGGGGAGAGAAGAAATATCATGGACATTTTCTTACTGAGTTTAACACACTCAAGAAAAGACATAATGAAGGGGTGTCAGAATTTATCAAGAGATTTAATAAATTGTATTTGAGTCTTCCTGCTGATATGAAACCTCATCAAAATGTTGCTAAATTTGTTTTCGTAGTAGCCTTTGACTTAGAATTTGGTTTCTCTTTGAGAGAAAGAAAGCCTGCTACTCTGGATGATGCTCAGATAGATTCACTAGAGTTGGAGGCAAATTTCTCCTCCACTGGTAAATCAAAGGGAAAATCTGAACAAGATACTAGAAGCAGAGGTAAAGAGGAGGTTTCTACCTCTAACCAAGACAGAGACTCAGCTAATGATATAATTGAAGAAATCAACAAAATGATTAAGAAAATTTCTGGTAAGCTGGTCAAGCTTGAATTGGAGGCCAAGAATTCAGCCTCCAAGAATTTCCAGAATGCTCCAAACATAGGTTACAATCCTCAATATAGGAAACCACCTCCGCAAATATTGCAAGGGGAACCAAGGGAACAAAAAGATTAGGTACCACACCCATTGTACTTGGAAGGTCCAGTAGATGATCCTACTGAAGACACTGCCTATGGACTGGAGGATGAAAATCTTGCTTTTTCGAATAGTGATGGAGAAGAATGCCCTTTGCAAGGAAATGATGGAACTGAGTGCTCATTGCAAGAAGAAGAAAAGGCTAGAGACACAGAAGACTCAGAAATTGATCACTATTGTAAGCAATTTGTTGATTTCATGCAAGCACAGTTCAATAGAAGATATGATCTCAGATATTCTAGGAAGAGAACTCGTACTCAAGAGCAATAAGAAGAGTTATCCCATAAGGAAGCACCTACTCAGAAGGAGTCAACAATGCAGAAAGTCACAGACAAAGGTAAGAGGCCTCTAAACAAACCTTTGCAGTCTAATGATCAAATTCCTTCCTCTTCAAAAGTAGCCATTCCCCCTAATACCAAGTTTGTGTCAAAAGAATTCAAACCCTCATCTGAAAATAAAGAATCAAAAGAGGTTGTAATAGAGAAATCCTCTCCTAATTTCAGTCTGCAAAAAGAACTTGAGAAGGTCAAAATCCCAGTTCCCTTGATTGAGTTGTTGAAGCAACCTACATATCAATCCCAAGTCACCTCTTTCATGCTCCCTCTAGAAGCACCTCTCATCCCAGATAGTCTCAACCTTCAAAAAGAAATACCCATGGTTGTATTTGGCCCACATGTTGAGGAATTAGATGCTTCTACTCCTCCTTTCTATGTGTCTCTAGTGACTCATGACCTACTATTACATAATTGTATGTTAGATTCTAGAGTTTCCCATAATATAATACCTTTGTCAGTCATGGAGCAACTAGGATTACAAATCACCCGTCCATATAAGGACCTCTATTCATTTGATTCCAAAAGAGTTAAATGCCTTGGAATGATCATGGATTTGGTGGTCAATTTGGCCCAAATCCCAGCAAAAAGTGTGGTAATGGACATCGTGGTGGATGACATCCCAGCTCGCTTTGGCATGTTGCTGTCAAGGTCCTGGGGGGAAAAAATTGGTGGTTCAATCAAGTTGGACTTATCATATGCCACTATCCCAGTTTTTGGTGGCCAGGAGAGGAGGTTGTATAGGGAAACTAGATTTGTCAAGATCGTTACTAAGGCTGAAAACTCTGTTAATTCACCAGTCTACAGTAAAGAAGGAGATTTATCATGCTTGATGTTCGAAGAAGATCAATATTATGCTCATGAACCATCCTTCTGCTAGATCAAGACTGAGCAGCCCTCAGAGAGCCATGAAGCAGGAATCTGGACACTTCATTTTGACGGAGAAAATTCAAGAGAAGGTAATGGAGATGGAATACTATTGATTTCTCCTATAGGAAAATGGGTCCCATTGTCTTTCAAGCTAGAATACAAAGCCACTAATAATGTGGCTGAATATGAAGGACTTCTGTTAGGATTGCAGACGGCCAGGAGCATGAATATACAGAGTTTAAAAGTTCTGGGAGATTCAGAACTGGTGGTTAGACAAGTCCGGAATCAATGTCAAACCAAACATCCTCGGCTGAGGGCTTACATGAATGAAGTTTGGGATATGGTAGAGAATTTTTTCTTGGCATTTAATATCCAGTTCATGCCCCAGGAACAGAATAGGATGGCCGATTCCCTTGCTGTGGTTGCTAGTACATTTCGTCCACCTCAGAACCCTCTTTTAAGGTATGAAATTGAGGTACGTTATCGACCATCAATCCCAGATAACATCAAGCATTGGCAGGTATTTGAGGATGAAGAACAGGTGAAGAGATTCCTGGAAACAGTAGGATAATTCTCCAACATGGAGATTGATGCTTGTGAAGAAGAAGGGACTGAAGATACTTCAGAAAGAAATTGGGAGGAGAAAATGGCAGGTAATAACGTGTTGCAATTAAAGGGAAACGTTATACCCAGAGGGTTGGTGCCTCTAGAAATATTGTTTGACAAGAATGATGTCTCACTGCAGCCAAACAGATTCACAGAAGAAAATCAGGTAGAAGACCTGAATCTTGGTACTGATGTTGACCCCAAAATTGTGAAACTATCCAAGAAGATCCCAGAAGAATATAAAAAGCTATACCAGAAGTTATTTCAGTATTACAAGGATGTGTTCGCATGGTCTTATCAGGACCTAAAATCTTTTGACATCATTATAATACAGCATAAAATTCCACTAAAGGGAGATGTGAAACCTCGTAAGCAGAAGCTTAGAAAGTTAAATCCCTTGCTGCTTCCCTCCATTGAGAAAGAAATTAAGAAGTTGTTAAAGGCCAAAATAATTGTGCCATTGAGGTACTCTGAACGGGTGGCAAACCAAGTCCCTGTCCGAAAGAAGAATGGGTAAATAAGGCTATGTGTTGATTTCCGAAATTTAAATAGATCATCCTTAAAGGATAATTACCCACTACCCAAGATGGATCATATCCTACAGAAGGTGGTTGGAGCTTCTAGGATGTCAATGATGGATGGATTCTCTAGTTATAATCAGGTGGCTATACTTCCAGAAGATCAAAAGAAGATTTCTTTCACCACACCATGGGGTACATTTATGTATGCCAGGATGCCTTTTGGGTTGATTAATGCAGGGGCCACTTTTCAAATGGCCATGGACATTGCTTTTGTTGGGGAGCAAGATAAGTTTTTGGTAGTCTACCTCGATGATATCACTATATTTTTGAAGGATGATACTAAGCACATTGAGCATTTGCATAGAGCTTTTGAGAAATGCAGAAGGTATGGTCTTTCTCTCAATCCAAAAAATTCTTTATTTGCATTAGAATAAGGCAAGCTTTTGGGACATATTGTGACTAAAGATGGGGTAAAGATAGATCCTAGGAGGGTAGAGGTTATAAAGGGTATTTCTCTTCCCAGAATTAAGAAGGAGGTACAGGTATTCCTAGGGCGCATTAATTTTATGAGAAGGTTTATTCCTAACTATGCTGAAATAATTAGACATATAACTGACATGCTGAACAAAGATAATGAGGTTAAGTGGTCCCAAGAGTCACGAGAGGCCTTTCCAGGATAAAAAATGCTTTTGCAGAAGCCCCTGTGCTAGCTGGACCAGATTATAGTAAACCATTCATGATCTTTTCTTTTGCATCACCTCATACAATAGTAGGAGTTTTATTATAGAAAAATGAAGAAGGGTACGAGCAGCCCATTGCCTTCTTCAATCAGGTGCTCCGTGATGTAGAATTAAAATATAACATATTAGAAAATAAAGCATACGCCCTAGTGAAATCCCTTAAAGCATTCCGCATGTATGTCCTACAATCCCACATCACTACATTTGTGCCTACAACAGCTGTAAAAGATATTCTTATCCAAGGGAATAATGAAGGAAAAAGGGGGAAGTGGATTGCCAAAATATAGGAGTATGAGCTAGACATCCACCCTACCAAACTAATCAAAGGACAAGGGCTAGCCAAGATCTTATCTGAATCAAGCTATCAAGCTTTGGGTATAAATTTGTCCATAATAGCAAGTGAGGAATCTGAGGAGAAGGAAGAGTGATAGGGAGTAGAGATAACTTCTTTGGAAACACATATAAAGTACCTCACCAGTCAGTGGTAGAAAGAGATAGTAGAATATCTCCTCACACTCAACTGCCCTCCAAGTTATGATAAAACCAAATATAGAACGCTAATATTGAGATCACAAAAATACATGGTCGCCAATGCACAGCTATACTGGCGAGATCCCTCAGGTATCCTACTCCTGTGTCTCACAGACGATGAGGTAGAGAGTATAATGGCCGAATTTCATGAAGGAATCTGTGGGGGTCATTACAGCTGGAGGGCCACTGCTCACAAAATCCTGAAGGCTGGTTTATATTGGCCCGAGCTTTTTAGAGATGCTTTTTCCTGGGTTAGAGCTTGTGAGAAATGTCAGAAATTTGCTGAAAGACAAAATTTGGCACCTCTGCCCATGATTCCCGTTCACGTGGAGGAACCATTCAGGTAATGGGGTATTGAATTTATAGGTGAAATACATCCTCCATCGAGTGGTCAGCATAAGTGGATTTTAACTACCACTAATTATTTCACAAAATGGGTGGAAGCCATACCTGCAAGGAACGCAACAGATGATGTGATAATAAAGTTCATAGAAGAAAACATCATATCCAGGTTTGGTTGCCCTACCAGAATAGTAACTGATAACGCCCAGGCCTTCAAGTCTGCAAAGTTTTTGAGCTTCTGTCAGCAGTATAGCATCGCACTAAGCCACTCTATAGCCTATTATCCACAGGGAAATGGCTTGGCAGATTCTTCCAATAAAACCTTGGTGAGGGGACTAAAGAAGGCTATCAACGAAAAAAAAAATATTGGGATTCCCAGTTGAAATTTTCTCTGTGGGCTAATAGAATTACCAACAAGAGAGAAACTAGGAAATCCCCATATGAATTAGTATATGGGAGGGTAGCGGTATTCCCTATATAGTTAGCCCTACCAGTAGCCCGATTCATGCAAGAAAGTCAGGAAGAGCCCGATGATGTGACCAGGAGAATAAATAAGCTTGTGGAGTTAGAGGAAACACTTAACTAGGTAAGTCAAAGCTTAACTGAATATCAAGAGAAGATGAAGTACCTTTTCGATCAACATGCCAAGGACAAGAAGTTGCAGATTGGTGATTTAGTGCTCAGATGGTATTTTCGAAGAGCTGAAAAAGGGAAACATGGCAAATTCAACCCACTCTGGTTTGGTCCTTTTAAAATCGTGGAACAAGGGGGCAACAACACTTTCAGGTTGGAAAATTTACAGGGAAACTTTCTTGACGCCCCTGTAAATGGTCAGTTCCTCAAACCCTACTTCCAGTTCTGATTCAGGCATAAATAGCCTAGTGTATCATACTTTACATTAGTTTCACATTTTCATCCTTGTTTGAATAATGTGGGTGTCGTGATGAATTATGAAAAGAAAAGTGGAAGTGCTAAAGAGAAGTGTCTGCATAAAATATTAACCGGTGGTCTGCAGAGTTCTCGACACGCCCAGGGATGAACGTGCCATCCCCAGGTGGAGCCAATGTTGATCATTTCAGAATTCTGTTAAATTTTGTTAAATTCTTACAAGCAATCCCCTTTAAACCATCTCTGTTTGGCCTAAAAAATCGTTTTTCCGCCTATCGTTCCCCTCCTCTAAACTCAAAATTGCATTAAAAAAGGCCAAAAACCCACATTTGAAAATATATAAGGTTTGGCACCTTTCGGCCCTAGCCCCTCAGTCTTTTTCTCCACGTAACCTCGGTGCTAGACCAAGCTATAGCCCAGAGAGCGCTTATCGCTGGGGGATATCGAGCACAGTATTATCCGTCGATCTATATAGATCGGATGACCTACATTGATCAGCGTCGCGCCCGTGGCCCAACCCATTTACCGCTCTGATCACCTGTCCACCATCCGATCAAAAAATAAATCAATGGTCTGCAGCTCACCCACCTTTGTGGTCCCTGTGCCCAAAAACACTGTTAAAAAATCGGTGGTATCCATCGCACCGGCTTTGGAGGGCGGGCGGTATTTTCCATTTCGGAGCGATTCCACTCAACGTATGACACATGGCTCCGTCACTATTTCAAAACCACCCTCCATCACTCGTTATTGTTCTGCATTTGATCCGGCGCGATATGCATAATAACCGTCCGATCTGGGACTCTTCATCCAACGGTCATCGCACTCCAAAGATGCACGGAAGTTAACCCAAGGTATCCGTACCCCGGGCTCGCCAATCCGTCGCCCTCCGATGTGTTTTCCACTTTCGATCTCCTCCTAAGATCGGATGGTCCAGATTTATTCACACGCCCGCCGTTGACCGGTCCTACCACGTCACCATTCCATGTGTTTTGTCACGTTTTCCCCCATCCCCTTATATTTTCATTCAAAGGTCAAAATGTTAAGTTTTCACGTTTAATTTTCTGCATTCCGCCAACCTTCACTAGAGAATTTCTCTACCATTCCACTGTGTTTTTCCACCATTTATCCAAGCTACACTATCATCCTCATTATCCCTGTTGCATTCACCTTCTCGTGCATTTGTTTTCTTGACGATTTTGTGCATTTTGCAGGGTATGAACGGCGGTGAACCGCCATGATTCACAGTCTCAATTACAGTAATACAGAACACCGGAAAGGACCATTTTTCGAAGGCTGGAATTATGGAGATAGGCCTGGGAAGCTGTTATGACATGACCTCCATTAAAAAAGCAGAGTTAAACTCTATCAAACCCTCCAGATTCATTCAAAGCGCAAATTTCGCGATTGGAGACATTAATATTGCAGACAAAGAGTATCAGTAAAAGGTAGAGAATTAAAGGTGCATAATTGAATATTTTCAAGCCTTAACCTAACCATTTGAAGGCAGAGTACCAAATCAAAGACCCCGTAGTTCACTCAGAAGGTCTATGCACAGAAAACAATACCATCAAGCTTTCATTTCAGCAGAATTTTCTTTCCAAGGAAGGACAGACTGCCCATGAGGTTTTTATTTCTCTACCGTGTTCCTGAAGAAACTTCCACCCAGTGCATTTATTTTAGAAAGCAGACCACAGAGTACATACATCATTACAGAGTCATCAAGCAATATGGGCGTGCACGTTTCCTCCATCCTATCTTAAAGAGGCAAATTGAATGTTCATCATCGAATTCCTTTATGAGTTTTCTTTTTCTCCTATAAAACTCCTGAAGAACAGATGATTTAGGGTTCCAGATTTTATCAGAAAATTATGCAGTAAGAGGATTTCTGTATGAATTTTGTAAAAATTCTCATATGAATGTATAGAGCCCGTTGGGTTTCAGTGAGGAGGAGTCCCGTCTTTAAATAGGATTCTGATCTTTGGTGTCTCACAGTGTGTAACTTTCTCTTATGTGTTAATTTAGTGGTTCATTTCGTTTCATCCACCTTTCTTGTATCATGTTTCTGGAATGCGAGTGGCTCACTGGTTTTTTTTATGGATTTATCCTAGTTGATACCAATGCTAAAATTATTCAAGCACTTTAAATATGGCTCAGGCATGATATACTGTTTCACCATTCACTTCAACCATATTTCTTCTATATTAGTTTCTTTGGGAGGTTATTTTTAAAACGCTATTGTCATGTATGGATTCTTAAATTGATAAGCCCATCACATGGTGATATTGTGTATCTGGGTATCATCTCAATGACAACTAGTATTCTCCTAACCTATCATACACAGTAAACACTTTCTGATTATCTATTTCTATGAGGTATTTTTGAATCGGCCCTCTTTACAGTAAGCTATCTCTTAATTTTCTGATGCTTTTATATTGGAATTTTTCACCTTGCCTCTGCAATGTTACTCTCCTTGTATCTCTTTTATGAGGATTTGGTCCCATTCAAATTAATATGTCTTGTTTTCAGGAGATAGCATGAGAGCTTTTTGTTGATAACTCCCCCTGTTATACCATATGCTCCTTGCTATATAAGATGTCCTAGGCACTGGTCTTTCACAACTCAAGGCTGTCTCTAGGAATGACAACAGTGAGAAAGCTCATGAGGGGTTGGGGATAGGTCGCTGTGATGTCACTGACTGTAGGTTGGGTGAAAGACTTTAACGACTAGGTGAGCAGAGGGGGACCCGAAATTTCGAATATACCCAAAATTTTGGTTGGTGTTGTAGCGGCTACAACAAATGGCGAACCACTAGTAGAATCCATCATCTCTATCGATATCAAAACAAAATTCTGAGCCAAGATAATGATGCAAGGGAATATTGAACAAGTTCTGTGGGGACCCTTTGAATTACTTTGGTCTTTACAGGTATGCCCACTCCTTGTGCCTCAACTAGGTCTCGCTAATCAGAACACATCAAAGAGAAAGATCATAGATGCCAGTAGCTTGTTAATGATGTGAAGAGCAAGGCAGCGGGTTTATTACTCTCAGGATTTTTTAAAGTAAGTTTCTGGTGTTGCTCTGTTGCCAGCAGGCCTGGACAATACCCCAGCGGAGTCACTTCAAGAAATCACAAACGTTGCTCCACTGCCAGCGAGCCTAGTCAGTACCCCGGCGGAGTCATTGCATTACCTCTCTGCGCAGGAAGCTTTTCTTGATACTTTACCCTTATTTGTTTCATGTGCTTGTAGCACTTATTTTCATGTGCTCAGGGCACTTATTTTTCATGGGCGGATGAGGGATCTCGACCTATTTTACGAGCAAGAGAGGTTCTTTCTTGTTTTACAAAAATTGAAAGATATCTTGATTTGGGTTTGCCCTTGTGCCAAACCTTCACGTCCCATCTACCACAATAGGCGAAGCATGCAAAAAAGATCATTAAAATATCCAAGACTATGCTGGGCACAAGGCTTAGGCTTACGGGTATTGGGCCATTCAAACTCATTAGGTCTCCCACAACAACCAGCTCATATCTCTCCAGCTAAGAATTTTAGAATAATAGGAATCTTGTTGAGAATGCGACTTCGATGAGTTATCCTGCGAGGAAGCTGCCTTTTGAGATAGCCACCACAACCTCACGCAAACAATGGGGTTACTGTTTCAACAATCGGGGAAACACAAGTCCACAAGGTGGTAGGGTTTCAATGAGGGTTCATGCAATGATAGGCGATATATGGAATATTTTCAAAGCTATATCAACAATCTGTGGAAATTATGTGAGGAAGATACTGTATGACGCAATGTAATAGGTGAGGCTCAAGATGCAATGCAACACCATGTGCGAGAATGATCAATGAGTTGTAGGTGGAGGAGAGGCGCGATACAAGAATTATTTATGCAGCAACAAGAAAAATGAAAAGAAATGAGTGAAAAACAATTGTAACATGATGGTGCCTAGGATATTAATCGTAAGCAAAAATAGTAAATACACTTTTAAATTATGAAGTAAAAATTTGGCAAGTAAACCTAATTAGCTTTGAACTAAAATTTTTATTAACAGGTCCTACCTAGCCTACACCTAAACCCTAGTTTAACCCATGAGGTGTTTGAGTTATGTAAAATCTGCTCTCCAGTGTAGCCACCACATTATTTCCCATCCTGCAATAACAACAATGCTCGGGATCAGAGCTAGCATCCAAAAAAGTGCAGTAACAACAAAACTTACCTGAAGAGCAGGTGAAATGGCAAGAAGAACATGGATACTTACCAAAGAACATGCCAAAATATATTGTGCAAGCTAAATTCCACTCTCATCCTGATACACAGCAATATGTTTTTGAAACTCAACATTTATAAATGACACACATCTATTCATGCACAAGCCTAGGTCTGATGGGCGCTGGGTGAGCCATTGCCTATTTGTAGGTACATCCACCGAATAGGGTTGGTCGAGCTGACCGACAATCTCATCATGGTGTTGAGGACCATCAGTTTTATGGAATGGAAACAATAACCATGTGCCAGGCGAATTATAGATGCTTGCGCATCCAAGTGTAGAAACCTTAATTTTGAAAACCCTAGTTCGGAGTTGCTCCTGGAATCTGTCAAGGATATGAGGATCTGAATCCACTTTTAGTGGAGGCTGCAATTTCTTACCGTTTTGAATAAAATCTGGACCTTCGAGCGGGGGGTTTCCCAACTTTTATGGTTTGGAAATATCAACGGGCGAATGGATGTGATCATGGATTGTGGTGAGTTGCAAAATGTCAGTGGGCTTTGTATCAATTTGGCCAAATTTTTGCGCGCTAACAGATTGATAGATCGATGTATCAGATTCTTTAGATTTGCCAAGATGTGGTGGATTTATCATAAGGTTTTCGGGCAGTTGAGGGGTTTGCCAAAAATCACATGTTAGTGCCTGATTGCAACCGGTACTAGCTGGGCAACAACTTGAAAGATTAGAGACAATGGTCGATGTTTTCTTACCAACAAATAAATTGGGGTATATCGGTTGGTGCATACTAGCTGTTGGGGGACAAGAATATGTGCTCAAGGAAACCTCATTAGAATGAAAAATCCACCCAGATGAAATGATATCTGACGTGGTTATGCTGGTAGGAGCATGGTACTTGGGAGTCATTATTTTAGAAACCCTAATTTGAGAAAACCTAGTTGGAACTGTTTGAGGAATCTTGTTAGGATCGAAAGAACTAGGGATGACGGCTGGCAAGGGCGAGAGCGCTTCGATTCCCTGATGGGTACTCAAATATTCATAAAGTGAATTATCGAATTCTAGTGTCTCCATATGGTCGCTAACAAGATATGAGTGACAGTCGTCAATGGTATTAGTGAATATGCTTTCAGACAAGCAGTGATCGTTGTAACCATAAATTTGATTAAGCTGGGTACCTAGCATGTTGGGCTCCCTGGGAGTTATCGACTGGGATGGATCAATAAAGAGGACATCTTGAGGTTGCCCAGACAGGAAATCACTCCTATGGATATCTAAAGATTCCGAGTGAGAAAGATCAGATCTAAAAGATTCATCAATTTTGAACTGTGATTGTAGAACACCATCTGCATGCTTATGATTGTCGCCAATACTAGTATAAGGAAATTTCAAACATCTCAAAGAAATTACTGGTGTGGCAGACTTGTGAAATAAATCGTGGAATAATGAACGATAAGTTTGAGCCGCAGGGGTATTAACCATACAAGGTTTTTCAATATGCACATCCGTGTCATTCAGGGAAAACAAAGATCTGGCAGTCCCTGTAAGGGGATCAACCTTATCTGGGATAGGAGTCGATTCATAATCAGTATGAAAATCAGATTCAGGACTGTGTCCAGGGAGACATCGAGTGGGCTCAAGGTTGGTTTCGTGAACCTGGGGGGATGTTGAGTCGCTATGGTTTTCAAACTCTGATTCGACATGGTGCGTGAAAGATTCAAAGGTAGTGCAATAGGCTTTATCCTCTTTCCAGTGTCTATCCTTGCTCAAGACTTTCGAGGTCACAACTCCACTACCGGACAACTCGGGAGGAGGGGCAAGAATATCACAAATAGAAACACTCTCCTTGGAGGCCTGAATGTGGTCTGGACTCGGGGAGATGGACACGGGATCATTAGGGACAAAGTCTAAATAGTTGGCAACTTGCGGGTCATCATAGGGAACACTAGGATTAGGCTGGGTTGCTACTTGAAATTTTTCAAGGGAAATGAGGATCACATACGTGAACTGTTCTCTTAACAACTTCCAATCGACATCAATTTCATGGAACTCAAAAAAATAATTAACAAATCTGATGGAAAATTCATCTAGAGGTTCCTGAGGTTCCATTCTGATGTCATTTAGCTTTATCAATACAATTTGAAAATCGTACCTATGAAACGCTTGTTGTAATTCACTAGCGAGTTGTTCAAATGAATGGATGGAAGCTTCCGGAAATGTGTGGCACCATTTCTTAGTGCGACCTTCGAGAGTGAGGAGGAAAAGCAAACAAATCAAACCTTCATTGTCAATTTCGTAGTACTCACCAAAGTCACAGAAGTCTGAAAGGTGTTGGGTTATGGATACTCCATTTTCACCATCGAATTTTAACTGGGACAAGTGATACATAAGTTCATCAGGGATGAAACATTGAGGCTCATAAAACTCCGACAAACATCTCGGGAGAATGATTTGGGAACGAACCATTACAGATATGAGATTAATTTCAGGCTCTAAGGGCTTAGCTTGTCATCTGGCCCTCCTTCTAGCGCCAATTCTGTTGACGGGAAAATCTGTCCGGCCAACAGCAGGGGATCTCCTCGGTAAAAAGTCCCAATTAGACCTTGAACCGTTTGGAATAGGGATCTCGTCCGGGGTGTGGGTCTGGCTACCGCTGATTTCTCCTTTCTTTGGGTCTCGCTTAAAATCTATAAGACAGTGGATACAAACCTAATCAAATGATACAAGACATATGTTTGATGCATTAAATGTACATATAGCACTATGAGTAGAAAGAGGAAATAATAAAGCATGAAGACCGAAGGAAGTGTTGTTAACAACACTTCATTAGGGTCATGCTTGTAAACTGTTCTGACCATGAAAGAAACAATTCCTCATGGCAAGAACACCCTTCACTTCCTAAAAGTTTTAAATGATAACACAAATGCTAATAAAAAAAGCCATCAGCGTTCGTTAAGAAAGTGAAATGAACTCAAACACCATTGACATACTCAACAAACTGTTATGCAATTGTGATATGAATTAAAGATACAGTTCCCTTAATCTAAAGATGTTCAGAAACTAAAAATACAATACTCAATAGCGCTCATACATATGACAACACCAGATCCACAAAGGGATTTTTCAAAATTCTTGTGTTCATGCTCAAATGTATAATCCTCTGGTAATACAATGTACTCAGCTCGAGTCCCGAACAAAAAATCCTTTATAGGTTCCCGAAGGAAGCATTTATAGAGCAAAGCTTGCCCTTTGGACTCCATGACTTTTTTCTTTCCCGACTGTTGGGCTGCCTTGCGACCTAGTCTGTTCTGCGACCTGCGACCTAAGCCACCATCGCGACCTGCATCCTAACTGGGTTCTGCGACCTTGCGACTTAGTCTCTGGGTCACTGGGTCGCGCCGTTGGGCATTTAATAGGGGATGCGACTTAGCGACCTGGAGACCTCTGTGACTTGCGACCTTTGGGTATTTGTGACCTACGACCTCAAGCAGATTCTGTGACTTGCGACCTCAGGAAATTCGCGACCTGCGACCTCAAAAAAATCTGTGACTTGCGACCTTTGGGTATTTGTGACCTGCGACCTCAAGCAGATTTTGTGACTTGCGAACTTGGGAAATTCGTGACCTGCGACCTCAAGCAAATCAGCGACTTGCGACCTCGAGCAGTTCGTAACCTCCTTTCAACGATCTCGGGGTTTCCCAGTGAGAATTTTTTATCCTTCATCACTGTCTCATGAAAGTAACTAGGTACCTTTGTAGTTATTTTGAATTTTCAAAGGATCCACATTGCCCACTAGAGAGGACCCCAGCTTCGGCTTTGCGCATCAACCACCTCTACCTGCAAACAACGTAGCATGGGTCACATATCTTCAAAATATTGATGGTAAAGTACATTTAGTTAGCTGAAGGAAAGATCTAGCAAATAATGCACTTAGACCCCTGGGTGGTCCGGTGTTCTCAGATTGTAATCATGCAGATTCCCATGGAAATCACTGGCTGCCAGGGAGTCTTCATCTGCTCCTATCAAGGCTCAACTAATGAATGTAAACCCCGATCTAGATTAACAAATTTCTCTGCCTCTAAATATTTATTCATAAGATCCTTTCTTATTTCTGAATATATAACAGCAAGTCTTTTGGGGAGCTGAAGGCTACAAACAATGGCGTCTGGGAATTTACTGCCTGCTGAGTTATGTGCCCCACGGAAACCTGAACGAGCTTCCTCAAAAGTTACCCCATGGTACCTTTGTGGTGCCGGCTTGGGCAATGTCCCAACATAGAAAATAGTTTCTTGTTATATCTTCAAAACAACCCACTTGTAATAGAAATACCAATCTGTAGAAAACAAAGGGTACGAGTCATTGTCAAGGCATACAGGCTGAGGTGTTCCTATTGGCATGCCTGTGGGAGTGCATGCATTTTAAATGTACGATACAGAAGGGTATTGACATACTTGCATACTTGCATACTCCTCGCATAGCTAAAACATGGCGTATTACTATATTTTTACGAGGCTGATATATGTGCATGCGCACATTTTCTTAACACATTGTTGGTGTTCTATTAGCAATGTGATCATAGTGTCTCCTACTCGATACTTGATTATTTGTTATCTTGCAAGACTGGTACCTTCTGCGTCACATGTCCATGCTTCTGTGCGTAGCCTACAATATCCTTTTTCTCCCTTTTCAAGCGCCTATCACCTCTCGTAATGCACGTTCGCATTGTTAAAGAGTGTGACTTTTGCTGCGTGGGCGTTGCCTTTGAGGGAGGTTAAACTCTGAGGGGAAATTTACATTTTTCAATTGGGGTCGCATGGTCAGAGAATTTCCTTGGGTCACAATTTTTCTTGGGCATCTCTTTCTGCGACCTTGCAACCTAAGAAAACATGCGACTCTGCGACTTGGGTTGATGGGGTCACTGAGTTGCGAAACTCATTGAGTCACAGCACTGGGCGATGTTTTAGATCTGCGACCTGGCGACTTAAGTCAGCATTGCCGTCTCTGCTTCTATTGAGGCTTATCTTCTTTATAATTTTGTGTTGTTCCATCCTTCCCAACATCTCCAGTTTGAAACCTTTGTTTGAAGCGATCATAATTAGTTGGCTCTTTCGATTTGTATGGATGCTGACCAAACATTCACACTAAATCATCCTGATGCAAAACCTCTCTTATGCGTAAAACTTAATTTGGGCTTTAGCAGTCTGATCTAAAATGGCATCGATGCACCAGAGTTGCATACGAAAATGCTTCATGTTTTGGCGGCCCTTCTGACTAATTCTCCAAAAATAAATCGCGCCATTTTCTTAGAGAAAAATCGATAACCAAAATAGGCCTTGATTCTACGTGGTGTCATGCATGGAGAGGGAAGTCTAGACAGTAGTTTGAGCAGATAACGAGTATCATCAACGCATTCCTGGGGTGCGATGTACGTTACGCTGGCATTTGAAACTTTCGTCCCTCCTTTCTGTTTTACATGGCCTGAAGTTACGGCATGCTGAGATGCTGTGGACAGGCTGTGCGTTAGAATCTCCCGGATTTGGTGCAATAATACCAATGTTACAAAACCATCCACCAAACCGGTGGATCAAATTACCATCTGTTCGAAGTCCTTTTAGCAAGCTAACTCAGCTCTTCTAGTGGTCGTGGCCCCTAGCTTGGCATCGATGGTGAGCTGGATCTGTGATATCACCCATGGAATATTTAACGGCCTACTCATAACAACCACCTGACGGTTAACAAACCCATGGCACGCGATATCTGTGATATCCTCTTGTTAACTTGTATTACTAATCTTCAACGCTGTTTAAAACATAGGCTATGGATTGTCAAACATAATATAACAATGCCGCTATAGGTTTGTTACGATGTTGGATCCATGTTTAACGCAAATTTTGACCACTATTATATCTGCTCCAAACGTTCCACCATAGTTTGAAACTCCACCATCGAAATGCTTGCATCCATTTCTGCGTGTTGATGTAGTTCTACTCCATGTTTTAATCATAACGTTTGACCACTGTATATATACATTTATACCAAAATTTTTACCAAAGTTTGATTATAACTGCTCGATGATTGTTATATCATTGCCATCGTAGGTCTGTTATAAGGTTCCGCTTCATGTTCAAACATAAATTTTGGCCATTATATATATACGCTCCATATGTTTTAACATGGAATAAAACTTCGACATAAAATATTTGAGCTAATCGAAACGTTTACGCCCATTTGTCACGTTTCCACGTAGTTTCGCTCCACCATCTCACATGGTTTGAAAACCATATGTTCTTGCACCGCTTAAAACATGGTTGTAGATTGTCATACATCGCACCATAGTTATTATGATATTCGCTGCCATGTGCAAACATGACTTTGGACCACCAAATATATATATCTTCTCCAAAACTTTTAATCATAGGTTGAAAACTTTGGCATAAAAGTATTTGATCCCAATTGTAATGTCCTTCGTATAGTTTTTATATGATTTCGCTCCTCCAATATTATGTGGTTTGGAAACCATATGTGTTTTCGCCTTAGCTTAATGTATCAAAATGTCACCTTGGTCCATCGAAAGTGTGCCCGCCATGTAGCTTAGGTTTAACAAACATTGCTTCCCTTCCCGAGTTTTCCAGAGTTGTCAACACAACTCAAAATTATTGTCGGTTCAGAAGAATGGCCTTTTATAGGATTTGTACATTCTCCAAAGACAAAATGTACTTCGCCCCTATCTGACTTTGGTACAACACTCAGACTCTCAGATGTACCTTGAACAGCTAAAGACTTATAACCAAGAGCTTCCTTCTATGTTGTCATGATGGGTCAAATTTGTGTAGGCCATAAATTATTATGGACCTCAAATCAACACCTGATATACTGTCTGATCTATGTGCTTCTGGATCGACATCATCATGGCCAATAACATTGTAACTAAGCTGCAATTTTCTATTGGCCCTTTGCATAATCACCTCCTCAACTATGTTTTCTGTTACAATGCTTATTGCCAAAACATGATGCAGCTCACCAATGCGATGAGCACGCTGTAATGCTTGCTTGTCAACTTGTGGATTACAATGCTGCTAATAGAAAATGACAGTATCAGCTCCTGCAAGATTCAAACCAGCACCACCAGCTTGAGTAGATATTAAAATACAAATGCTTCACGAGTATCATCATTGGCCTTTCTGATGTCACTTGACTCTGGCGGTGTTGATGCTTTGCCACCAAAGCTTTGCACAGCTGCAAAATGCCCTTCTGCTCTTATTGATCCATCAAGACGCTCATAAGAATACCTTCACAGCTCTAAGTAATCCTAAAGAATGTCTGTTGTCTGCATCATTTGAGAAGAAATCAAGACACGATGTCCTTGACTATGCAGCTTCTCAAGCAGAATGTCCAAGATGATGAGCTTTCCACTCGCCTGAACTAAGTGTTCACCTTCTTCAAATGGCTCTGGCTCCACACCATTAAAAATATAAGAATGGTTGCATGTCTTTCGTAGTTGTACCACAATATTTTGTAAATATTGATGCTAAGTGCCTGAACCACTTGTTTTAATCTGGGAAACTCTTGCTGCAATACAAATACATAAATTTTCTTCTGAAGTGGGACCAATGGAGCCAGTACTGTAACCCCAGACAGTGGTGGCAATGTAAGAGTTCCATTCTTGAAAAGTAAAGCTTTTGTATGCCGAAGCATGAATGCATGCACAAAATATCTTAGCAGCTTGAACTGTTTGCTACATCCAGAGGTATTGTCACCTTGAGTCAAGGTCGCAACTTTAATGGACACAACACCAAAAAGGGTCATGGGAATTTCCGTTGATCTTTCAAGTAAGCCAACAAACTTATAGCCTGCAATGTTTTCGCAAGTCCCATTGTGACCGAAAGTTCCCTTGACTGGCATGGTCTTATTTCCTGCGTACATGCGATAGATGTCCTCCACTTCTCATGTTTCAGCTCGCACTACTCTTATCCTTGTCATCGGTGTGGTGATGACATTTTGGGTGTATCATTCCTGGGATTGACCTGTATGAAACATTATAACATTAATTAGTTTACTCTTTGATAAAGGTGTCCCTAGATAAAACATATGAGACTAACGAGCTTAAGAGAAGTATTCAAAAATATGCTTAGTGACCCATGGCGAGAGGGTTGCTAATGTACATCCTCAATGCACAAAAAAGTTCCTATTCGAGCATATGCTGGATGATCCCTCCCACACATGGCGTGATTGCAGCAACAACATCTGATCATGATGGTGAGAAAGCTCATGAGGGGTTGGGGATAGGTCGCTGGGATGTCACTGACTGCAGGTCAGGTGAAAGACTTTAACGACTAAGTGAGCAGAGGGGGACCCGAAATTTTGAATATACCCAAAATTTTGGGTGGTGTTGCAGCGGCTACAACACAGCTATCTTTTTCTGTTAGGGTTGTTTTTTATGCACAGCTAAAAGGGTATTTTTTTGTACACTTCGACGAAAGATTCATACTAACAACTAGTGACTCCACATTGTTTTCAATTATGACCGTTGTCATTTTTTACATTCCTACATATCTAGCTGCTACAAACCCTAGGGTTTCTCTTCATCTTTTTGTTTTTCCTATTTTTATGTTATTTTTCACCTATAAAACCCTCAAAAATTAAAAGTTCTAACTTCCATGTGTTTCTGGCCCTATTGCGCAGCTAACAGACATCAGCCGCAACTAAGACGACAACTTTTTCTAAAATCTGCTGCTGAGAGACTCGGAACTACAGGTCGCACTTTTCAGCCCAGAACCTGCGACCTGGATTGCAGGACGCAATTTTTAGCCTCAAAACTGTGACCTGGATAGAAAACAGGTCAGAACCTATGACCTCCACTTTTTTCTGCAAATTTTCTTAAAGTTTTTTGGGTTTGTCTGAAGCTTTTGTCAGGGTTTTCCAGCCTCTGTCTCTGCCCGTTTAGACCTGTTTTTGTTATTTTTTACTCAACTAAGTGGGAATCTAGCCCCCTAGGGCTTCAGTACCCTCCACTTTTTTTGGAAGAGTTTTAGCTGTTGCAAGTGTCTAAATTTTTAGAGTTTCAGCCTTTTCTTTTATAGATCTGATACCTCATCTTCAGATCCCTTTTAGATCAACTATTTTTCCATCCAAATTACCTCATATTGTTTTGTTTGGGTTTTCCTTTAGTGCCATCTTTTTCTCCCTACTGCCTTTAACTTTTTCCCCCCTTTTTTTATAGCAACCTTGCATCTGTCCCTTTTCTGTTTTCTGCACCTCTTTTCAGTATATTTATCCTTTAGATCCCTGTCCCTCCTGACCTTAGATCTATTGGCTTGTTTTCAGTGTGTTTTGACTAGATTGTTTCCCTCTCTTAGACTAGTCTTTGAGAGACCCGCCTCCTTTGGTTAGATTGATGCATTGTTAGCTGTTAGTTTTCTGTTATTTCAGTATTATATGATGTTCTCTACAAGTTATTTTCAGTTACGCAACACACTTTTTCTTTTTCTCTCAAAACGTCTGGGTTTAAAAATTAAAATTAACACATGCCACACACTCACCCTAAGCGAAGAAGAACCTAGTTAACACCGTTAGGAAAAGACTTAAAAACATTGTCAAATCAATTGACACTGCACCTCTCTTCCCTTGTTTTGACATTGTAATCACTTGATTCTGCACCTCCCTGCCCTTGTTGGTCGTTCTTCTTCCCTCTGTGTCATGTGTGTGTTGTCATAATTGTGCCCCCAAGGCGTATATCCTAGAGACTTCTTGGCCTTCATCCTTAGTTTCTGGTCAGTCGACCTACTCCTTCCCACTGTCATCAAGTTAGTCCTCCTTTGAGTCCGCACTCTAACTCCTCTTCTGATTCTTTGGGTTCTCCTCTTACTTCTGGTTCTCCCGCTGTCACCTTCACTATGTCTGGTCTAGGGCCTAACGCTAGCAGTAATCCTGGCGCTACTACCGGGAATGTTACTAGCAGAACCGCCACAGTAACTACCTCGACTGTCCCCTTGCTCCCTTACAAAGCAGGCCTCAGTCTCCCCGATTTCAATCAGTTGATCAATGACCCTATCTGCCACAATGTTGGTTGGCCTGCTATGCCAACCAAGCTCCCCTTCGACATTCCCAAATTTTAAGGCCTTGCTGGAGAATATCCCTCCAACCATATTCGATCTTTCCACATGTGGTGTTCATCCAATTCCATTACCGATGATATCATCCATATTAGATTGTTCCAACACACGCTTACAGCTGAAGATTCTAAGTGGTATGTTGATTAGATCGCCTCTTCCCATACCACCTTTGCAACCATTTCCCAAGCCTTCTTATCTTATTTCCAGCTCCCTCTCCGATATGACACTGGTACTGAACTCTTGACTTATTTTCGTCAATTGTCTACGACCCACCTTTCCGATCATGTCCAGGAATGGCAGAGAAGAAAAAGCTTGTGTCGAGCTCCTACCTTTGAAGACCATGTCTATATGTATTGGTTCCTTAGATCTCTCTTACCCGCCATCGGCAAAGATGTCGCCTCACAGTTCCCTCAAACCGAAGAAGCTGTCGTCGAAATAGCCTTGAAATATGACCTCATCTATGCTCAGTCTGGTTATGTTTATATCATCCTTCCTGACCTCCCTAGACCCGGTGGCGCTAACGCCCGGGGGTATCTCATTCTACCGATGGTATCTTTGGAGCTCTTTCTCATCCATACGCTCAACCCACTATGGGCTATGGTCTCCCTTCGGGAGGGGCCAACACCTCTAGCACTTTTCCCCGTCCAGGTAGCATGTATCTAGGATACGACATACCTCATCCTTTTGACCAACATCCTTCTTACCTCAATGTTGCCTAACCTCACCATTCTCCTTATTCACAGCTTGGTGCCCCAGCTCCTCCAACATTTGCACCTCCGCCTCCCTTGCAGCAACAACAAATACCACCCCCTCCGGGGCAAGTATTTGCACAACAAGGCACAACTAATCCTCCTTCCTCTCAAAGGAAGTGGAAAGGAAATCAAAACCAATATGCCCCTGGTAATCATGGACCTAATCCTCAAGGTATTGACTCTAATGCTACTAACCAACAATAGGGCACTAAGCCCAAGCTGGATAGGCCCATTCGTACAAATAAGCCTTGTTTTTGTTGTGGTGTTTATGGTCATTACACTCACAATTTTCCCCTCTTACCACAAATGTGGTAGATGTGGGACTCTCAAGCCACATTGCGAGGACACCATGCCTCCTCTTCTACTCCCCCCAATGTGGCCACTAATCAACCGGCTGTGTTTACCAATCCTTTCCCCCAACAAGGATTCGTGGCTACCCAACCACCTGAAGGACAAGGGGCCACTCAACCTTCACCTTCTGGTTCCTCTGATTACCAGATCCTCATGATGAACTATGGTCAACCTCTAACCATTGACCTTAACCTTCAAACTTGGTCTCGTCAGTACCCCAAGCCTCCCGCTTCGTCTGTTCCCGAGTCACCTTCTTCAGGTTCTACAGAGCCTCTTTTGACATCCAATGGCCCCTTGCATATCCCTCAGCCCAAAGTTGAGGTCCATACCAAGATTCCTAAGGGACCATTACAGGCAAAATCTTGCTTCTAGTTGAAGTTTTGCTCATTCGTATAGCATAGTAATTCCTTTGGCCACGATCCTGCTACTCGCAGTGCAATGGAACTCCTCCAGTCATGCCCTACTCAAAAGAATGCTCTACTATCTACCATGGGCACTGTAGATCTTGCTGATGACCAATTGATTGTTTTCGATGCCCATCGATCAGGAAATCCCCCTCTTCCTGCTTCCGTAGCCTTCCAAATCCCAGTCAAAATCTGGAACGCTCACGTTTATCGGTGTATCATTGATGAGGGGGCCTCCACCTGTGTGATGTCCACTTCGGTTTGGAAAAAACTCAGATCTCCTGAATTGGCACCTTCCACGATCACCCTTCGAGCGTGGGATGGCCACACCTCCCAACCTGTTGGCCTATTCCTTAATTTTCCTATCACTCTTGCAGGCAAGAATGTTTGCATTGGCGTTGAAGTTATCGACACCCCTCTAGATTAAAACATTCCCTTAGGGCAGAGCTACACCTATTCCATGTCTACTGTCCCTTCCATAGTATACCGCAAGATGTCTTTCCCTCATAATATAAATATAGTCACCATTGACTAGTTGATGTATCATGAGCCAAAATCTCCAACCTCCCCTAAGACGAACATATCTTCTGTAGCCAGTAAGAAAACCGTCGATTCCTTGACCAGTGTTTCTCTCAGCATCTACAAAGACACCTCTTTGCTTGGAACCTTCCCTGGTCATCCTCCTCCCCCTATCTCTGATCCCAGCTTATCGAATGTTTGCATGATGCAATCGTCTCGGGCTGCACTTAAGCAGCCCGCTTCAACTAGTCAGCAACCTCAACCTCACCCGCCACAACCTGCTCCTAGCCCTTCGTCTCAGTAGCCAGACCTACTCCTTCTTGCCCTTCTCCTATAGCTGGTACCCATGAGCCCCTTTATCCTCCTAAGTCGGTTCCACCAGGACTCAACCATCTTGGAGTCGTCCCTCGTGGTCATTGCTCCACTGGTCAGATACCTTTCCTTACTCCCCCTCCCAGAGTCTATTCAGTTCCCACGATGGCCACCCTCTCTCTCCACAACCTGACCCTAGGTATAACCGTCTGGTACCTTGACCCTCCAGCCGCTACCTCACCTGGTCACCCCAAACCTTACCTTGCTTTGACCCTGGTTCAACTGGTCCCCATCACTTCTCCAGATACCACAGTGCCTCACAAACCTCAATAGGAACCATCTCTTGTTGCGACGGTATCGGGAAAAAAGGGCCAAGATCACACAAAAGCACCTAAGGACAAAGCTGCCCTGACAAACCCTGCCCCTCCTCGACCACCAAAGCATGTTATCCAGTGTGTCTTGTGCGATATTTTCGATCACACCACCCATACATGTCCTGAATTTCCGCATCTCAAGACCATGGTCAATGAGACATTTCCGGAATCTGATATCCCTAAGGTCTATGTCACTATACCTGATTCAATATTGAAACTCAAAATTTTTCACACAAATCACCCTTGTGCTTTGTGTGATTTCCATGGCCACTATACTCACCTTTTTCCTCACCTTGAAGAGTACCACTCATCTTTGGAAGCGGTTCACCAATTCGAGGCCAAGCGCAATGAGTCCACCACTCCCTTATTTGCACATTTTGCTTTGGAAAAACCAGAGGAAACGAATGCTCCCATCAACATTCCCCCTTCTGATGTCTAGATGACGGAGCCTTCGTCCACCATTTTCTACCTATCATCATCCATGAGACCCTTGGTGGAAGTCCCCTTGGAGACTTCCCCCGATGTTTCGCTTGACCTCCCTTCAGCGATCACCCTGGGCACAACATTGGTAGATCCTTTATCTGCTTACTCTTCTGTCACCCCTTGTGATGATGAGCATGTGAACCTATCTTCTCATGATGATGAGTCAGGTAGCTTCACCGCGTCAGGTGGTATTTCTTCCACCAGTCATCCCATCTTCTATTACGATGATGACATTATGGAAGTAGTCACCACCCCTGACTTTATCTATCCCGCCTTACATCGAACCCATACATTCGAACCACATACACCTTGTGGCCATTACATTGACACCCAATGTTTGGGTAAGGGGGCACCCATATTTGAGCGACTAGGAGAAGCAATTATCCACAACTCTCCCAGTGTATCTGGTCGTGTTGAATCTAGTACCATTATTCTTCCACATTTAGAAGAACCTACAGAGTCCCATATCACTTCAAATAACTCTAGGGATGATACCCTTTATCATTTCTTCATCTTACATCAGCTACCCAGTCTCTTAGAAATTGGTGTTGACCAACCTATAGGTTTTCTAGGAGAGCATTAGTTCATTATCTCGAAATCCTCTCTTTGGGATAGTGACACCAAGTATGCCAACCTAGAAACTTAAAGTCCATTTGATTCATATATGCAGTACTAAAAGAGATTGGTAATCCTCCATTTCCTTTTTCAAACTACATAACCA
The DNA here is from genome assembly GCA_034641835.2 of Pinus albicaulis. Classification (NCBI taxonomy): domain Eukaryota; kingdom Viridiplantae; phylum Streptophyta; class Pinopsida; order Pinales; family Pinaceae; genus Pinus; species Pinus albicaulis. Next base: position 122,656 of record JAXQQM020084241.1, on the reverse strand, counting down.
TAACGAAAAAAAATGGCGCACCACATCATTAAAATATGTTTAGATTCCCCTTTTTCTAAACACATTTTGGCACGAACACAACATGCTTGGGGGCACATATGCTCCTCAACCATAAAAATCCCAGATCTCAGCCAAAAATAGCACTGGAACCCCCTTTCTCTAACAGGTCACACTTTTCAAGTCATTTCCTGGGACAGGTCGCAATTTTCTGCTTAGTACTTGCTACCCAGGTTGCAGAAAAGACCCCAAAAAGTGCGACCTGGCCTGTTCATGAGCTCTGGGTACCTGTTAGATTTTAGTAACTTAATACTTCACCATGACACATTTTATCTAGGAAAAATCACTTCACCCCTCCTCAAAATCTAATTTCTTCACTTGCAACACTCATACTAGGGGCACCACTTGGCCTCCATATTTTTCCATGCTCATTTTGATGTTCGTCATGAGTTACCATGTTGTACTCATTTTTTTTATGGTACCCCATTGGACCTTTACTATGTGGCAGCACCATCGACTCGCCCTTGTTTAGAGCATCCGAGTTGAGTCATCATCGCATTCATGGAGTCTATCCCATGTCCCTTTCTATCCCACTATAGTCCTCCATCCTTCATTACTTTGTCCCTCTCGCATGCCGCATATTATGGCCTTTATTCCCATTTTCCCCTATCCCTCATGATATTTTGTCAGTCACTGCTAGGTCATCCATGCCCTTTATGCTTTAACAAGGGAAGTCATCCATTCGCTACTCAGTACCCCCCATTTCATCATCATCATTGATGTGAGTCTGTTAGTCGTTCTACTATTTTCTCTCGTGCCTTAGTTGAGGATCCTTTATTGCCTCACCTATGGTAGACCTCCTTCTGTCAACATCAACTCATTCATTCCAGAAGACAGGTCTAGAGGGCGTTGTAACTTGGTTCCAGCTTCCACTCTTGTTCGGTGCCTCGGATTAGGCAAAGGGACTCCTTATTCCCCTTTGACTTGATTGTTTCTCAGCTCCATCTCCTTTCACCATGATCGAGATCTGTATAATTGATGGTTCAGTGATACAGCAGCTGATATCGGTGATTTTTGGGTGTGTGTTAGATGTCTCAACCCTCATGAGGGGGTGGCCCTACAGGTAGCCCCCCACATGCCCGGATGACCTCTTCATCGTAGCCTTCGATGTAGCTCCATATATTTGATGATGTCAGCCTTAGCCGATTGCAGCGCCTATTTGATTTGCATGTATCAGTCAGATTTCGCAAGCCCTTCCACGTTTATAGGGGCATTGGGGTTGTATTTGTATCTCATGTACTCAGATATTATTGTATAAGTCCTGGCTGTTATCCCAAGCATAGCATCTATGTAGGATTCATCATTATATCTTTTCTCTAGCTCATGTTTATGCCAGCATGCACATTACAGTTCAGTCCCTTGTTTACTGGACACACTATTCTTTTGTACTTTGTCTCGGTGGGCATAGGTATGCCTCCCCTGCTGCCTTTAGCACAGGTACCCATTCATAAAAAGAAACTTGTCACACCTGCAAGTCTCATCTCCTCAGGGTCTAGTTCTTCAACACATTAGTCTACATTACATTTATCTCTCTGACTTCCCTTTTGATGTCCGGTGATGAAGTTCTTACAACGTACTTCGGTCATACGATTTTCTCCTAACACTCGCACGCTGGGGGGAAATCTATTACACCATTTTTTGGTCATCTAACCTATTATCATTAGATGGACCTAAGTAAACCATGTAAGACCAATTTTACCCTAAGTAAAATTTCTTTCACTATGTAAAGTAACTTAATAAACCACATTTATTAGGTTATTTATGGTCTAAACAGGACACCCCAAAGGGAAATATTAAACAAATCTATATTTGTTTGGTTCTCCTCATGGAATAATTAATTAAACAGTAATTTAATTATTATTCCTGGTCATATTTAACCCAAAACAAGGAAATTAATTAGATAAATCCTTATTTATCTTATTATTTTCTAGGAATAATTATTTAAATCTTATTTAAATAATATTCCCTGTTAAATATGACTAAATCATTCATAAATACTTAAATAAATCATTATCTATTTAATTATCATTAAACCACTTCCTTAAAATGATAAATAAATCATTTATTTATTTCTTATTTACAAATAAAGGGATTTGACCCAAGTCAAATTCCTTTTCCCTTCAACAAATATAATAAAATATTCCATAAAAGGTGGATCTAGATTTGTATAATATAATTCTAATCATGCACCAATATCTAGAATGACCCAATATTTTGTTATAAATAGAAGGGTTTTTCCTACCATTCTTCACCTTTTGTTTCCTATTAGATCACTCTGGATCTATACTCTTGGTTTGACTTTGAGCCATTATCATTGTCAAATTTTCCATTATTTACTTTGTGATCTCCCTTTGAGTTCTATGTTTGTCTGGGTTTTCTACACCAACAAGAGAGAGAAATTCTAGATCTGAAGTGCTGAGGACTTTCAAGAACCCATCCCATTGAGGAGAACTAGAAACACCTTTCTTGTTTTCCTCCCAGGTGCCCTTAATATAAAATTATTTCAAAAATATTGTTATTTTCTTGTCTATTGGATGTATGGAGCAAAACCTTGTTTTCACTGCTTAATGTATTTTTATGTATAGATCTCGATTTTTGGAGCATTCGTCTTGATCAACTAACTACATATATGAAGATATTAGTATCTATATTTTGTTGTTAGGGCTGTTTGTTATGCACAGCTAAAAGGGTCTTTTTTCGTACACTTTGACGAAAGATTCATACTAACATTCTACAACAAAATCCATATTTTTCTCAGCCAAGACCTCACTGGTATGCTCAAAATCAATATCTTGGTCCTCAACCAATGTATGGGTAGAATTATCATGCTTATAACCCCTATCGACATAATCCTCTCAGACAAAACACATAGGGGAAAAATTTCTCTCAAGCTGGGTGGAATCCTAATATTGGTCTTTATCAAAAACCTGCAATGCCTTTCAATCTTCAATTACCTTTCTTTGCTACTTTGGAACTGGTCGATGTGTTGAAGTTGACGAATGATCCTATCCTTCATAATCCATATTAGCCTCTAGTTCCAACAGAAATTCCTGGTGATTGTCCCAAATTTGAGGGCATGTCTGGAGAAGACCCCCAGGCACATGTTATTACATACCATATTTTGTGTTCCTCTAACTCTTGGGTTGAAAATTTAATTTGACTACATCTTTTCCAATGAACTCTCACTGATGCCGCTTCCAAGTGGTACATTGAAATCTCTCGTGGAATCTTCCAAAATTTCAACTCTTTAGCCATGGCATTTCTCACACACTTTCAGTTACCAGTTTGTTATGAAACTGGGATGCACCTGCTCACATCCTTGAAACAAGATCGAGCTACTCATATCTATGATCATATTCATGAATGGAGGCATTGTCATCATTTGATCAAGTTTGAGATTCCTTATCAACTTCTAATTGATTCGTTCACTACCTCTTTCGTTTCTCTGATTGCTAAGGACATTGTTATGGGGGCATATGTTACTGAGGAACAAGCCATTGCTCATACCTAGTACCTTGATCTCGTGTACTCTCATCCCGACACGTTTTATGAAATCCTTCCCAATGCCCCTTGACCTAGAACTTCCAAAGAACCGGCGACGCCATCCACTGATGAAATCATAGGTTTTGTGTCTCAGACTTCTCGGAAGTCTTCTCCAAATCTTGCAAAGAAAAAATATACTCCTTCCAATGATATTGCTTCTCAACCACCTCCAAATTCTTGGAAAACCGTGGAAGTGAATGTCATCCAGTCCAATCTAGAAAATAAAACTTCCAAGGGTAAAAATAAGGGTAAAGGTAAGGCCAAAGCCAATACCCCGAAACAGGATTATTAGAAATCTCGTGCTGATGATGGTTCACAACGCAAACTGAAGTACCCTTTCTTGATTGTGATTAAGAGAATTACACCAAGGACTGTCCCCGATGGTCCAAGGTGAGTCTATTTCTGAAAGGCACCCAAGGCACTCTAGTTGTTCTTAAAGAACCATTTCCATCACATCAGAATTAGTTGGTGGAGCAACCACAATCCTCCCCCCCATTTGGCTCTCAGGTTTTCATGATGAATGATCCTGCATCCGTTTCTATTGCTACTCGATCGAAATATTATACCGAACCATGTTAGGAAATAGGGAAAGAAATTGATGATGGTCCTCCTCCCCTACTTGCTTCTAGCCCTCTTCAAATTGAAAGGCCTATTACTGAGCCTGTTGTACGACCACTTTCCAAATGTAATGTTCCAAAATTTTTCGACAATAATTTGGAACATTAAATTTTGCCGATTTCACCTAGGAGGAGAATAAATGGGTAGGGAGACCCATGCATAATAAAAATATCAATAAAATCCCTCTATGTATGAAAGGGGATCATATTTGGAGCTGGTTTGCACACCCTCATGTGTGAACAAGGATATTTGCAAGGAGGCTTGGTTAAGTTGACCAAGTCAACAACGCTGCCATAGGAGAAGTGGCTTACTTCGGAATCCAACGCAGTATGAATGAGGAAAGGGAAATTTGGTGGAGGAAACCATAATGGAGCTTTCATTTCTTTAAAAGGAGGACAAGGAAACAATTGTTTCTCATGCTTGTATTATTCATTTCATTGTCTATTGAGACAATTGAGCATTATTTGTTGTTTAGCAAGAATTTCCGGAGGAATTCTTGTTTAGGATTCATTCTCCTTCTTGAGAGGTCTCTTGAGGGATTTTTCTTCATTTTCCTCACATCCAGGCTTGAGGCCAAGCATCTTCCATTAAGACAACATTATTTCTGCAGCAGAGTAATGTTGTGTTGCTGGGTGTTGCTGTGACGGTTCACTACACCACTTCCTTTAGCTATTTTTCAGAGGAGGAGTCTCTCTTTTCTTTTAGATATCATATTGGAGGCATCCTAGAGCTCATTGAAGACTTTGGCATCAAGGCCAACTCATTCTATTTCCCTATAGTGCAGTTTCATCTAGTGTATGTGTTATTTTAGAGGAGCATTTGCAGTAGGGATTTGCAGATACATTTAGAGGGGAAGATCTTTGGTGAAGGGATGAGCCTTTCATCCTAAATATCCATTAGAGGAGGCACATTCATTTTGGGTATCATTTAGAGCCATCTCCATCCAGTTCTATTTCTGAGTTGCAGCAGCTACCCAGCAACTCCGGCATTTCTTTGGAATTGCCATTTTGTATGTTTTGCAGCCAATCCTTTTAGGGATTGTGCATTATTGTTTCCAGGGGTTGAGATCTTGCTCTGCCTATTGTATTTGAGCCTCATATTGACATATTTGTGTATTGACACTTTTATGCAGCAGTTTCCCTTCATGGACTGCGGAGTCATAGCTTTAGCATACATATGTAACAATGGTTTTGTCATGGTTTATGAACTTGTTCTTTGAGGTTGACCATTGATCATATTGACTATCATTTTCCTCAAGATCTTGTACTAATTTGTTGCTACTATTATTTAATGAAATGGCTATAGATTTCTCTCATGTTCTATGAGTTGAGTGTTGCTGTTGCACCATTATTATGCTTGCTTATTGCTGGAGCTCCAAATTTAGAATATCCTGAGATATTCTCATCGTTGTAGCAAGTTTCTTGAAAAATAAGCATTAAAGTTGTATCAGAGCATGATCTTTGGCTCAGCCTATGGCTTCAAGCCAAAGTGATAAATCCCTGAAGGGGAATATTTCGAAATTTATAGACGGAGTTTGCAGATGGCCAGGTAGCCTCTGGATCTCATGCTTTTTCAAAGGTGACATATCCAGTAAATGCCCCTATAGTCCATCTTTGGAATAGAGATTTGATATTACTAAAGAGGGAATCTTACAGGCCCATGGATCTCAGCCATCATATCAGAGAGAGAAAAAATGAAGGCTCCATGATATGGAGAAAAGAGGGAAGGAAAGCTTGCAAAGATTCTTCCAAGATCCTTATTGAGCATTCAAGAAGAATTTGAGAAGATAAGGAGGATATTTGTACAAGATCTCCAAAAGGGTTTAAATTTGATTCAAACTCTAGATTTTCTTGTAGGGGATTTGAGCATGCAGCTACACCCTAGAAGAGATGGCCAGCTTTTCCATGAGAAGAGATGAAGAAGAAGAAATGCTGAAGAAAGGAACTCTTAGAGGTTTCTTACATGAGTATGAATCTCAAACCCAGAGGTTTAGTGATCATATTACTTTTCCGGAGTTTTGCAAGATCATGGGGAGGAGGAGCAAGCAGCATGATGAGGATAGATTTCTTCTATATTTCTTTGATGGTTCTCCTACTTGTTCATCCAAGGCTTGGATTGAAGAGCTAGACACCTTTTGTAGCAGCATCAGATTTCTAAAGATGAAGCCATCGGAGTAGCAGCACTGCACTTGGGAGGTAAAGTCTATGCATGGTGGTTATTTGAGTCTTTTACTTTGAAAAATGCAAATACATCTTCATATGCAATGTTAATTAGAACTTTGATGAGGAGATTTGGTAGAATAAATTCTAAAACACATGTGGAGGGAGCAAACACATTCAAACAAACAAAACCCTTGCATGTATTAAAGAAAACCATAGACTCAGAATCACTACAAAAAGCCATGGAGGAGGCTGATATCTTGCATAATGCTTTAGTATAGGCAAGATCTTCATTCTTGGCACAAAGAGGCAAGGAGATCCCTTTTCCAAAAGAGGATCCAACCACTGGAGGGTTGCCCACTCATGTTGAGGAAGCTGAGAGCAACAACGATGTCATTTCTAAAGTTGATCTAGTACCTCTTGCAGAGGAAGGAGGAGCTATTGCTCCAACTAGAGGAATTCTTTCATTGTGGCAAGGAGGTCCCTAGGATCTCATTCATGGAGGTCCAAGCACAATCAATGAGCAACATGACTATGTAGCATTACTGCTGGAAGAAGGAGGAAGGGAGGAAGAGTAGCATTAGGTGATGAGGGGCACACACCCTTCTCTATTTCAGAGAGCTAGTGAAAAGAGGAGGAAGACTATATTACATGGTGAGAGCAAGGGCAATATTTCCCAACCATATGTACTCTTGACATAGTTGTCTCACTGCATAGAGGCATTCTACCAGGGAGGCCACCTGATCTATCATTGATGAGAAACATTTTGTCTTTGGATTTACCGCTCTTTAATTTTGGAGAGGTGAAGAGTTTGGAGAAGAAATTTTGCATGAGGGATATCAAAGTAGTAGATAGCAGCTTGAGGAGAGCTACACATGCCAGATCACCAACGCTGTCCCTGAGGAGGATTGATCCTTACTGGAGATCTCAGCTCTTAGTTGAGTACTCTAAGGATCTTGATGCATGCATAATTCTATATGACCCAGATAGAGATGATGAGTATATGATGGATGATATGGTCAACTATTCCCATGGTAGAGTCTTCTTGACTAGTGATTCTAGTCTCAAGGAGAATTTGTTGCATGCAATACAGGAGGACTTATTTTCCATGCACTTTGATGCATATCTTGCCTTGGAAGAGGAGTTCATTTGGGAGGGCATTCAGCAAGACATATTTCAGCATATGGAGAGATGCATAGCACGAAGGATGATGGAGAGGAGGTCACAGCCACCTTCCTACTCATGGAGACTAAGGGAGCATTTTCAGTTGAGCCATTTCAGCTCAAGTGTTCTAGTGCATGATGGAGAATGTACAATTCCACCTTATGTCTTGTACTTCTGCTCTTTTTATGAGTAGCATATTGTACCAAGGAGGATTATTCCTTCTTTCATATTGTATCATGATCTACTGGGAGTCATTTGCAGCATTGATGTTGGCTATCTCATTGGTGGTTTGTGGGGAAAGCCACATGATTTTTGGTGTGCACCGTTGGCACCTTTTTGTACTTCCAAGTTTATATCTTGTAACATGATTGTGGCAGAAAACAAGTGGCAAGGGGAGCACTTTCTTTTGTTTGATTTGATGGAAGTATAGCATGCACTGTGCTGGTTCCTTGTGCGGGACCTTGATCCACTTTCCGGTTTTCATGTGAAAACTTGTTCCTATTGGTTTTTGCTTCCATGTATTGTTGATATGTATATGTTCATGGGAGGATTTTATTGGAGAGTGGGCTTGAGATTGAGAGTGCCCATTGGGAGCATGACTCTCCTTACTATACATGTTGTACATTTCAGGAGAAACCATGGGCCAACCATGAGGGCCACATTGCATTTCTTTCCTTCTTGTGGGAAAAACCACTTGAAGACTTTGAGGAGGCACTCCATGGATCATAAAGAGTTGGAGGAGTTAGCACAGTCAACTCTTTTCCCTTTCAGGATGAGGGGAGAATCATCTATGAGCCACTCCATTTATGTGAGAAAAACATGTGGTGAGATTATTGTTGATTTGCATGGTGATTTTTCTATATATATGCATCTCTTAACCATATATGTGCAGGGATTTGCTCAAAGGAAGGCTATTCTTCCTTCTATATTTGATGGTCTACATGAGGCCATTGTGGATATTCACTCCCTAAGAGGTCATGGGGAGGAGATTTTTCATGGAGAATGTACTCACAATTCACATTACATCCTTCACCCTCTCTAGATTTGTGAGAAGACCGAGGCAGCAAGAAAATGGTGGGGAGGCCACCCATCATTTCATTTTTTATGGCAGTGGAGAGTCATACTACATTGGCTACATTTGAGGGACCATTGCCCCTCTCATTTACTGCATATGATAGCCAGCATGATTCTCCTTATGGTTCCCTTGTTTGATATTTCTAGAGCTTTTCTTGGGAGCATGATTGGAGGAGAGACACATTGGGTGAATGTGTCCTTGGAGGGAGAAATTCCTCACACCTTTTGCACTACATGTTCTAAGGGGAACATGGGACATGATATGGCTACCTTAACAACACATTTGTCACTTTATGGGGTGAGCCATATGTTGGAGGAGATTCCATTTGTTTATGACTTCCAACTCATCATATATGGAGATACTTGGGCTAGCATAATCTGTAGCATTGGGGGAGAGGTCCTTGGGGATATAGTCTTCATCTTGCCACTTGAGGGAAAGTATTTTGTAGCCCAAGATCAGTACTTTATCTACACTTATCTTGAGTGGGGAGAAGGACAGTGTGGGGTAGGCTACATTTTCTACCATGATCATATTTTCATCCCACCTATTTTGCCGGAGCCCAAGGTGGAAGAGAGCTTCCAGGAGTTGACTAGTTGGGAGGTAACTCATTTTGCATGGATTATTTCTTGGGGATGGTGGATCCACATGAGGAACATGTTCCTCAACACATTATAGACTCCATTCCTTGAGGAGACACTTCCAGTTCTATCCTTGTAGTTGCTTGGGGAAAATCAACACTTGGGAGGGGAGGACTGTAATGTTCCAAAATTTTCCGACAATAATTTGGAACATTAGATTTTGTTGATTTCACCTAGGAGGAGAATAAATGGGTAGGGAGACCCATGCATAATAAAAATATCAATAAAATCCCTCTATGTATGAAAGGGGGTGATATTTGGAGCTGGTTTGCACACCCTCATGTGTGAACAAGGATATTTGCAAGGAGGCTTGGTTAAGTTGACCAAGTCAACAGTGCTGCCATAGGAGGAGTGGCTTACTTAGGAAGTAGGTGCAGTATGAATGAGGAAAGGGACATTTGGTGGAGGAAACCCTAATGGAGCTTTCATTTTTTTTAAAGGAGGATAAGGCAACCATTGTTTCTCATGCTTGTATTATTCATTTAATTTTCTATTGAGACAATTGAGCGTTCTTTGTTGTTTAGCAAGAATTGCGGGCGGAATTCCTGTTTAGGATTCCTTCTCCTTCTTGAGAGGTCTCTTGAGGGATTTTTCTTCATTTTCCTCACATCCACGCTTGAGGCCAAACATCCTCCATCAAGAGAGCATTATTTCTGCAACAGAGTAATGTTGTGTTGTTGGGTGTTGCAGTGAGGGTTCACTACACCACTTCCTTCAACTATTTTTCAGAGGAGGAGTCTCTCTTTTCTTTGAGATATCAGATTGGAGGCATCCCAGAGCTCATTGAAGACTTTTGCATCAAGGAAAACTCATTCTATTGCCCTACATCACAGTTCAATCCAGTGTTTGCATTATTTTAGAGGAGCATTTGCAGTAGGGCTTTGCAGATACATTTAGAGGGGAAGATCTTTGGTGAAGGGATGAGCCTTTCATCCTAAAGATCCATTGGAGGAGGAATGTTCAGTTTGGGTATCATTCAGAGCCATCTCCATCCAGTTCTATTTCTGAGTTGCTATAGCTACCCAGCATCTCCGACATTTCTGTGGAATTTCCATTTTGTATGTTTTGCAGCCAATCCTTTTAGGGATTGTGCGTTATTGTTTCCAGGGGTTGAGATCTTACTCCCCCTATTTTATTTGAGCCTCATATTGACATATTTGTGTATTGACACTTTTATGCAACAGTTTCCCTTCATGGACTATGAAGTCATAGCTTGAGCATACATATGTAACAGTGGTTTTGTCATGGTTTATGCACTTGTTATTTGAGGTTGAACATTGATCATCTTGAGTATCATTTTCCTCAAGATATTGTACTCATTTGTTGCTGCTATTATTTAATGAAATGGCTATGGATTTCTCTCATGTTTCTATGATTTGAGTGTTGCTGCTGCACCATTATTGCGCTTGCTTATTTCTGGAGCTCCAACTTTAGAATATCCTAAGATATTCTCATCGTTGTAGCAAGTTTCTTGAAAAAGGAACATTACACCAAAGGTGTACTCCGTAAGTCTTCCTATGATCCTAACGCCCATGCTGCTCAACATTATAGTATTGTTGAGGATTTGGCCTAGGCACCCTTTGCTATGTCTACATTGGAAGTACTTTAGAGTTGTCTATCTCAACAAAAGTATTTCTTAACTACTATTAGCGGGGTTGATCTCATCGATTCGAGCCTGATCACTTTTGATTTGGAAAATTCTATCCCATGTCTCCCTCACTATCTTGCACTAATCATCCAAGTTGGGATTAATGGAAAGAATATCCATCGAGTAGTCGTGGACGAGGGTGCATCTACATGCATCATTTCATCTTCCTGCTGGAAAGCCATCATTTCTCCAGCCCTCACATCATCTCCAAACACTTTAGAAGCTTTTGATGGAAGGGAATCTCGCCCTCTCTGTATTCTCGCTAGTGTACCTATTATGTTAGAAGGGAAAACAGTTAATGTTGAGGTTGAATTCATTAACACCAAGCTCAATTATAATCATCTCCTTGGTCATAGTTCGACTTAGACCATGTTGTGCGTTCCATACACTCTCTTTCATGTTATTTTATTTCCACACGAAGGACAGATCATAATTGTCGATTAGTTGACCTTTTTCACTTCTTTGTCTTCCAAGAGAAACATCGCATATGTCGATCGTATTCCTACGCCTTATGAGAGAATATGGCCAGGTATTTTCAAAGATCCTACCCTCATGGGTATTTTTCCTCTTCCTCCACCCAACACTACTCAGGTTAACATGATATCTAGGTCTTCTGATCCATGCGTTATCCCTTCGCCCAAGAAGATTGATTCGTTTGGTGACTTGATGCGATTAAGCCCAATATAGATTGACTATTGTGAACTTATTTTGGCTTCAGCTCCTCCACCCTCTGATCATGCTCCTTTGAGTATGTCTCTTGACAATTATTCTCAATCCCCTTGGCTCGGCACTTCAGATTCGACCGATCTCTTAAACGATATATTTCCCATAAATGAAGCCATCATGGAAACTATTTCTCTTGAGGATCCTCCTTGGGACGATAGTCATCATTGTTCCTCTTTCATGGTTGGCCTTGGGGCCATGTCTACTTGTCTCGAGAATTTCACTTCTCAAGTTCTTTCTCATCCACTTCAAATGCCTATCTTTACACACAAAGAATTTTTAGAAGGTAACGTGGGAATCATCACACAAACGATGCCTATCGACATCTCCATCAAACCGGGGGTTATAAAGAACATCCACATTGGGCTGACCTATTCTCATGATGAGATCGAGATTTATACTAGTCTCTTCCATGAGTTTCACAAAGTTTTCGCTTGGTCTTACGAAGAAATTCTCGTCATCGATCTTCCTGTGCACCCTAAAAAGGCAGCTGCTATTAAAGGAGAAGTTCAAAATATTCATAGATCTGGTTTTATTTATGCGATTCCCTTGACAAAATGGGTTTCTAATATTGTTCATGTGGATAAGAAGCAGGGTATTATTCGTGTATGTGTAGATTACCTTAATATCAACTGTGCTTTCCATAAGGATAATTATCCCACTCCTTTTATTGATTATATAATTGATGAGTCTACTAGGAGTGAGATAATTTCCCTTATGGATAGATTTTCTAGGTACAACTAGATTAATATTCTTTCGGTCGGTCAACACAAGACTGCCTTTATCTATCCTTGGGATAATTTCACCTATATGAAGCTCCCGTATGGTCTTAATAATTTTTGGGATACATTTCAAAGAGAAATTTCATATTCCTTCCATGATATCAAGCGCATTGTTCAACCTTACCTGGATGACCTTCGGCTCATTCTGTTAAGCGTAAACACCACCCAGAACAACTCCGTTAAATATTTCCTCACTGTCGACGCTATAACATTCGGCTCAATCTGCATAAGTTTGTCTTTTGTGTTTACTCTGGTATACTTTTAGGTTTTATCATCTCTAAAGATGGAATTTGTCTTGATCCCATAAAAGTTGAAGCTATTGTTAATCTCCCCTTCCCTTCCTCCTTACATCAGCTATGGAGTCTACAAGGGAAAGCTAATTTCCTACGTCGTTCTATACCGAACTATGTTGAAGTACCCAAAGGATTTGCGTGATTACTTAAGAAAGGCGTCCCATTCCTTTGGGATGAGATATCTTAAAAATCCTTCGATGCACTGAAGACATTGCTTATCAATGCTCTTTTGTTGCGTCCTCCCAATTATCATCTCGATTACTCCCTTTATTTGGCTGCCATGTTTAACACTATTTCCATTGTTTGGGTGCAAGACAACATTGATGGTGATGAGCATGTCATTTACTATTTGGTTCACAATATTATCAATACTGAAACGCGTTACACACATGTCGAGAGGTTGGTGGTGGCTATTGTTAAAGATATTCAACGTTTTTGTCATCATATTCTGTTGCATACAGTGACCGTGATTTCTCATTGCAAACCCATGACCTACATATTGACTCGTCAATTGCTGGGGGGAAAATACTCAAAGTGGACTTTTATCCTCTAAGAGTTTGATTTGGAGTTTACTATTGCAAAATTGAAGAAATAATTGGTTTTTTCTGATTTGATTTTTTCTCTCCCTTTTGATTCTGCTCCATTTGGTTCCAAGGAACACAATCTAGATGACACTTGTTTTCTTATTAGCAACCTCGATCCTTGGTACAGTGATATCATTTTATACCTTCAGACTTCCACCTTCCGATCCGAGTTGATGAAGGTGGCTCATTGACGCATGCACCATCATTCGTAACCTTATCGCATAGTTGGAGATACTCTCTACCACATGGGAGATGATTTTGTTCTCCTGTGATGTTTGACTCTCGAGGTGGCTGAAAGGGTCCACAATGTTTGCCACTCTAGCTCCTCTAGTGGTCACATGTTTGAATATGCTACTACATAAAAGATTCTTTGTGCTGGCTATTTCTCGCCCACCATATTTAAATACTGCATTGTTGCTATTCTCAAGTGTCACGATTGCGAGATTTATCAATGCAATATGTGCGCACCACCTACATGCCTCCATCCTTTCATCATTGTTGGTCCCTTTGGGAAGTGGGGCATCGTTTTTATGACGTGTAACCCTCACTCAGCTTGGGGGCATGCTTATATTATTGTATCTGTTGACTACTTCACAAAATGGCCCAAAGAAATGCCTACACTCACAGCTGATGGTAAGACAACCACATAATTTCTGTTTAGTCATGTCATTACTAGGTTTGGTGTCCCTCAAGACACTGTTACCAATGATGGTTCTCATTTTCATCATTACATGATGGTTGACTTGACTTCTAAGTTGGGTCTACTTCACAACAACTCAACGCCGTACTACCCTCAGACTAATGGCTAGGTTGAAGCTGTGAACAAGGTTCTCGTCACTATGCTTCAATGTACGATTGGAATGCATAAGTCAAACTGAAATCTCATGTTGTTTTTAGCTCTCTAGGCTTAACAAACCTCAGTGAAGGACGTGACCAGATTCACTCCATTCCAACTTATCTATGGTCTAAAAGCTACCCTTCCGATTGAAGTTAAAATCCCTTCTCTCAAGATAATTGTTGAATTGATGCCTAATACCTCACCAGAAGAAGAGTGCCTTCTATATTTAGAGAGGCTTGATGAAACTCATCACTCTACTGCTCTTGTCATGATAAGCTGGGGGCAAGAAAATTCCAAACCATGTGGCATGGGCCCTATATTGTTAAGCGTGTTTTGCAAAAAGGGGCTTATGAGCTTATTGATTATAAAGGTTATCCTCTGGATCAACCAAGAAATGGGTCGTATCTCAAAAAATATTATGCATGCATTTCTTATGCTTGTTTCTTTTGTCAATAGGTGTTTTTTTCATTTTTGTACATTTTTGGCTTGGTGTGATTTGTGAGTGGTTTTCCTGCTTATTGTGTCATTTCTTATTGTGCAGATGTCTATCACTGCTTATGTTCGTTTCATGGATGGTGCCTCTTGCAGTACCCAGAACCTATCTTCTGTAGCCTCAGTGATTTATAATCCTAATGGTGAGTTGATAAACCTTCAAGGCATTTGTCTAGGATGAATGACAAACAATGTCACCGAATATAGTATTGTCATTAAACTCTTAACCGAGACCATTGGTCTCGACATTCGTGCATTAATTGTTAACCTATATTCTTAGCTTGTTGTTCTTCAGCTTAATGGGCATTATTCTTTTAGAAATCCTCAAATATTAGGGTTTTATTTGCATGTTCGTTTATTAGAATGAAATTTTTATTACATCACATATCAACATATTCCTAGACGAATGAATGCGTTAACTGATACAGTAGCCAATATTGTATTAGATAGACATTTGCATAATTTTTTAAAATATCATCATCACATGATAAGATTCATACAAGAAATATATATCTATCTATATATATATATATATATATATTGTTTTCATCCACATGAATCATAAGTTCAAAAAATATATATGTCTTGGTTACATCTTGAGACATCATGTTTCTCAAAAATTATGCAGAAATAAAATCCTAGGTTTCTAGTCGGCATGATGTTCATGGTAGCATGTCACTTCCTGCATGAGCTGCCTCAATAAGTGGTGAACACGGTTCGACACTTTTGTGGGCAATGTTACCCTAAGGTCTTAAGTTGATAAACCTTCAAATATTAGGGGCATGTCATCACAAGAAGGACTCAATTAACCAACTTTTATGCTCTAAACTAAAAAGTAAGGGTTGCAGACCTTACCCGTTTATCCTTTGGTTGTAGTAGATGACACCGGGTTGAAGCCCCTACAATACCTTATGCTCCAAAACCTGCAAACCAGCAAAGAACAAGGACAAAAACCTAGTTGTACAACATATATAAGTTCTATATGTTAGCAAAAAGCATGCATAATATGATAAAAATAACAACAAATGAACTATTTAAGATCATTACACCACTATAAGAGATAAATGACACGTCAAAATTAGGAACAAGATGGAACATATTTTATTAATAACATATACAGTAAAAAAATGTGGATATATACCCTAAAATATGCCACAGCCTTCGATCATACTGTCCTTTGGATCTGTTCAGCCCTAGCCTCACAACAATCCTTCCAAGAATAGTGCACATTGGATGTCACATAGGGTGAGTGAACATCTCAAGGAAACAAGGGTTTCCAGAAAAATATAGGAACTGCAGGAGGCATAGGGAATATATCAGACTTGGATAGGGCTATAAAAAAGTATAATATATATAATTCTCTCTCTCTTCCTCCCTTAGACCATTCCCTTGAGGGGTTTTTATACTCCCTCAAATTAGTTTTTTCAGTTGGGGAACAGGTAGGTCACGAGCTGGGGTAGTTAAGTTACAAGAAAAACTATAAACCACACCTCTAAAATGGGGAAATTATATATATTTTAATATTTTAAATAGAATACATGGTTCTCTATGTATGGATTCACGTGTGTATGTGGAAACGTTTGGGCAGAGTCACGTACGGGTTTTGAGAAACTATTTTTTAGAGAAATATGTCCAAGCCGGAATGGAAGGGTTGCCCAATGCCAATGCATAAGTCATCAAGTATATGATGGTGATAAATGATGCTATAACATATGCCCCCTAATATATGAGGTCATAAGGGGTACATGATGGCCGAAATATATTATGTGCATAGAAAGAACCTTGCAAGGACTAGAGAGGACTTCACCAGATTTCATCCTGCCAAAAAAAGAGTGAGAGAAATCGGAAAGATTTCTCATGTCTGAGGCAGGAATACCCATGCTCAGTGAAAGAAAAACATGTCCACATATGAAGTATGGAGTGGATCCAATATGTATACAAGTATAGCTGAAATGTAAAGTACATAGTGAATCATCTGATCACTATCCGGAAGTATAAGTTAAAATGGTGTCCAAGTATCACATATAGAATACTGATCAATGATGCTGCAATAGATATATTATCACAAAAGTCACAACTGAATCTCCAAGTACCAAATCATAAGTGGTGGAATAAATGGTACAACATGCAACTCGGGAGCCAACATATAGGGTGTTGCTGTGATGAAACTGCAACATATAAGGGTGGATGGTATCAATGGCATAAAACTGAAGGCGCTATCAAAGTGAACCAAAGCATGTTGATGTGAACCAGAGGTCTTCAGTGATCACCATGGCACAATTCTACAAAATGGGAATAAATGAGTTGAGCTCGACCATGTGAGAAATCGTTTGATTATCGGTCATTGATGTATACCATTAATAAATGCGAGACAACCCACCAATAATGATAATGAGTGTCAAGGTACCCTAGTACAATATAGCAAGTGAAAATGAATGAGTTGAAGTCGAAAGCTTGAAATAATATATCAATCAGGAGGTAATGATGTATCCTCACTATCGATAGTGAAGATTCTGCCACTGATGTCTGCAAACCTTAAGGTACTGAAAAAAGGACTCTAGACCCTATTTCTAGAGAAATGAGTCTGATTCTATTGGAATAGGGTCTCCTAGCCTCATTTTTGTCCAATTTTGTAATATTTTGCAATATTTATTCTAGCACAGGGGGTTTGGGGATGGGTCAAAACTCCCAATCATTGTAATGGGTCAAAAAGGGTAGACCAAGGGTCTGCAAACCACGGTTTATAGACCATAGGATAGCGCAAGCTGGCATGATATAAATATATGAGTAAATCGAGTCTAGAGGTAGGAAAGGAAATAGATAGAATTGAATTACAAACTATGAATATGTTTCTTCGATTGTCTCGGTAAGTTCTCCTATTGGTTATGTGCACAGAGACCCTGAGTCCTACTTTGTGTAGACTTTGCAGGCTATGTGGACGGGCCGTTAAGTAGTCTGTAAGTAGAATCTGGTTATAACTACATGAGAAGATTGTTTTGTGATATCTGTGTTGCATCTATTGCTTAAAGGTATCTTTTCAACTATGATTTTTAATGATACACACGTGGATGCAATGTTCTAAGTGCATAGATATAGTTTACGTAATTGCTTGGTTAATTGTTATCTTCTTCACATGAAGTATTCTGTTAAATATATTGTTACGAATCCTGGGTTAAGGGCTTATTCAATGTATGACTAATAGATCTGAAGGTTCCCCCTTTTATTAACCTTCTCTCTCTCTCTCTGAGTGTGGAAAACTAGCTCCAAAACCCTCCCATACTACTTTGGGTGAGACCTTGGTCTTCTCTGTAGGCCATTGCCAAAAGAGTCAACAGTAAAAGGGTTTTTTGGCAACCCTTCATGCCGAACCTAGTTCAGGACCCCTTGAGCCAAAAATGGTTCCGTTTCCAGGACCGAGAGCATTTTGAGAGAGAGATAAGGTAATGCCATGGGGACATTGGCAACCACTAAAGCCTGAGTTAGAAGATTGGTTTGAAAAACACATCCAGGGATTTTCCCTAAAAGAGAATCGAAGTGAAACACTATCCACAGAGGATTGGAAGAATAAGTATATCTTCACGGAAGTGCACAAAATCTTATTTTTTTCCTTTGAACACGAGTTACAAGAGTGGTTAGCTTGATTGGAAAAGTTTCAGACTTGCTGGAAAGATGATCAAGTCACGCAGTGGACCCTTGATTTAGTCCGGTAATTGGAGAATACTGACAATAATATTACCAAGACCGTGGATCATTGTGTTGACATTATATTGGGTGGATTCCTGGCAGAATTCGTCGTTGACCAGATTGTGTCATATTGATAAGTCGAACAAATATTTTTCAAAGGATTTAGAGGTAAGTACTAAAAACACTTTCGTTGTTGATTAAAATTATATTGAGCGAAAAAGGTATCCTGCATGGCCACATCGAGTGAATGACCTCCGATCAGAGTGGAAGTACAATGCGAAGTGGTAAATACTATCGGATTAATCAGGAAGGAGATAGATCAATATACATCCTAGTAAGGGAGTTGTCAGAGCATAACCACGAAGGGGTTGCGAAAAGGGGAACCGCACCTCTGGCCACACTGACATCAAATATTCATAGGGGTAAGAACTCTCCTACGCCTCCCCCGCCACCCTCAGAAGATGACATGGCCATGCACATGAAGCTGCCTACCTCCAAGGGTGCAGGGGATGAGGACATGGATCAATTTGGTTCATAGCCGAATCTGTATGGACTATGCAAAACATGAACAACGATGCTATCAAATGAGCGCAACTATTCATATATTTGAGGGAAGGGCAGTGCACTAGTTCATGGGATATATTGGTCAAAATTCGAATGCATCCATAAAGAATATTAAGGATTCCCTAAAACAAAAATTCTAGAAGCCTAAGTCGTACGCTCAATGTGTGTTTGAATGAAAATACTTTACGCAAGGACCTATATAATTCATCTGGGAAGCTGACCAATGGTTAAAAAAGGTTATTAGTGACGGGGGATTCGTCTACAAAGATAATCAACATAAAGAGTGGTTCATCACTATGCTATTACCACACTTACGTGGGCTCATGGGACAACAAAATATCAGGTCTCAGAAAGAAGTGCTGGAAATAGGCATGAAGTTAGAAGATAAGCCTAGGGATGATATGCAGTTCGCAGCTCTTCAAATCCAGAACCAATTGAAGGCAATGCCCTTAAAAATTCAAATTTTTCAAAATGAATGTGGTAAGGAAGCCAACCCAGATGTTTGGTGCATACACTACAAGGGACCAGGTCACTCTAAGGATCAATGTCCACTGCTATCATACTACATGTAGGTTGGGAGTCCAAGCCCACTGCAACCCAGGGAAATGGCTGGCCCCAATAGTCCGATGCTATGGTGTCCAGACTATCCGGTGGTAGGAAGACATAACACAGATCATTGTTTGCGATTGGATGCTTATGTATGGGAATTAAAGCAATAGTGGTGCAGATTATGCTCGTTGGTAGGCCATGATGAAAAAAACTCTCGAAACCTTCACCTTATGGTAGATAAGGGAAAATTATATAGAGTTCAGGTTGATCCCTCACCACCGATGTCTCCTTCAAGATGGGGGGGATCCCCTGCACGAGGAAGGGGAGGAGGAAGAAGCGGAAGTGTCAATCGAGGGCGCGGTATTATAACTATGGAGATGTGGGACATTTCGCATGAGACTGTGTGAACCCATCGTGAAAGTCTTGCATATATTTCCAATAGTTCAACCATGTAATTGAATACGGCCCATGCTAATAGAAAAAATGGAAGAAAAACAAAAAAAACCTATGCAGAATGTGCAAAGAGGTAAGGCGAAACCATGGGACCATGGGCCAAGTATCAATGTAATCAAGCATAGTGGCATATTCGTAGGAGGGGATAAAGAAAAGGTGGAAGCCATGCCATTAATCCAAAGGGCTGAGGACAAAGCAGAAGCTTTAAACTTGAAAAGAGGAAAAGAAAATTTCATTGAAACACAGAAGGAGGTAACTAAAGATGAAACACCAATCAAGGGGGTAGTAGATCCAAGGGAGGAAGAGACAATCAAACCATTTCTCCAGGCTTGTATGAGGGTTCTATGCAACCAGAAGGCTGTAGATAATAATCAAACCTTAATATACAAATGCATATAAAGAATTTATCCGCACCCGAAAGTAAAGACATTGAATAAGACATAAAAAAATAAAAGGTGGACAGGCCGAGAGATGCGCATCACTTCATAGATTGGGGAAGATGAAATGGACCAAATTATCCTTGACTTAGGTTAATATGTTAATGTCTTACCTAAGAAAACCTGGCAACAAATGGGAGAACCTTGACCGGAATGGTTGACTATTCAGCTACGGATGGTTAATTAGTAGAAGATTATGCCATTAGGAAGACTGACCAAGGTACTAGTAGATATTGTAGGCATGAGAGTCGACGTCGATTTTGAGGTAATCCAGATAGTAGAAGACACAGACCCTTACCCTGTGCTTCTGGGTCTAGATTGGGCTATTCACATGGGAGGTATTATTAATTTAAAGAGGAGGAGTATGATCTTTGAAACAAGGGCACAAGGGTAATTTTTGCGCTAGATCTAGTGGAAGGAGAACGGTATACATAGTCGATTCAAGAAGAGAAATATGTTGATCATATATACAAACTGACCGCCCGATATGATGATTGGATCAACCACATGGCTGACGGTATTCTATGCTAGGAAAAATATAGTGAGTGCTTATCCGACTCAGACGAAGAAATTGAAAACTAGAAAAACTGACTGCATGACGTATCTGCGCTAAGGTGTCTTAAAATCATGAAGAGCTTTCGATGTATTTTTTTATAAGTAAGAGAACTACCCCATTTTGATGACTCTAGAAATGTTGAAGATTTCCTGGTAGCAGTTGAGGCAAGTGTTCCTAAGGAACGGCGAGTCTTGGCCCTAGACTTCGCCAGGCGTGCAACCCCTGCACGCTGGTGGGAAACCCATAAAAGAAACTTCTGGGACTGGGAAGAATGCCACTGGATGTTGATTTTGCGATTCTGCGGACCAACTAACCCACGGATAGAAATCTTATCGGGGCAAGGGGATCCATGCAGGCATGTGACTTGTTGGTTAGAAGAAGCGCATAAGGACACAAGAAATGAATGGGTCCATAGGTTTTTTCACTCATTGGGGCCCATCCCAACCTCCTAGTACTTGCACGCAGAACTATATTAATGTACTAGGCATTGCAGTATGATGTTCGAGGAATTCATATGAGCATTTGGACTAACATGAGGTATCGAGCAACTCGACGAAGCCTTGCAGGACATTAATGCTTCGGTCTTCCGTGGAACCCACCCTCGACTAGAATGTGCTACACCAACTTGGCATGCACAGCTACAGGATGTCATAAATTTGAGATATTTTTCAATAGAAGCATGTGATGAAGATCCATGGAAAATTGGCATTGAAGAATCAAAATGGTAACAGGCCATTGGAGGTCCAATGCTACAAACAATTAATGTCATGAAACATCTAAAACTGAAAAAAATTAACATTTTCTCATAGGAGCAGCCCAAGATGGCTAAGATCGAGCACTACTGGGATGACAGAATGGTGGGAAAAGTTGTGGAGCTGCTAAATAAATATCAAGACCTATTTTCGACCAATTTATCGGAACTTAAGGATATCTTGGGTGATATGGGAGCTATGAGGATAACATTGAAGCCAGATGCACGGCCAGTGAAACAACGACCCTATTGCTTAAACCTGAAATACAAGAAAAAGTTCAAGGAGGAACTCGACAAAATGGTGGCCATAGGTATCATCAAACCAGTCAAGCAGTCTGATCAGGTAAGCCCCATGGTATTCCAAGAGAATAAAACTAAGGGGGAAATAAGGATCTGCGTCAACCTACATAAGCTGAATGATGCCTGCATCGATGATCTGTTCCCCACACTGTTCAATGAGAGATCTTGGATAATGTAGGAGGTCAGGAGGATTATTCGTTTACTGATGGATTTTCAAGGTACCATCAGATCCGTATTGCCCCTGAAGATCACAGCAAGAAAAATTTCATGACTGTAGAGTGGGGCTCCTTTTAGTATATTGTCATGCCCTTTGGGTTAAATAATGCACATGCCATATTTTTGCTAGTTGTTGTGGCAATGTTAAAGGAATTAATGAAAAAGTTCTTGGAATTTTATTTTGATGATTAGACGGTGTTCGGGTTAGTGAAAATCCGTGTATCAAACGTATGCATGATGTTGGTTGCCTGAAGAAAACACCAGGTCTCACTAAACATCAAGAAATGCATCTTCTGTCTCCCATTCAGAATTCTATTAGGACATGTGGATTGTCAGCAATGGTTGATGATGGACCCCACCAAGATTGCAATTATCATTAATTTGGTAGTTTTGACCACAGAGAAATAGCTATGCTCCATCTTGGTTCACATAGGTTATTACAGAAAGTTCATACAGGGGTACGCCTTGATCATGGCTCTAATGGAAAAGCTACTAAAGAAAGATGTGTCATTGTTCTGGAATGTCGAATGTCAAAAACGTTTTGAGCTGGAAAAATAAGAAATGGTGACTGCACCTATCTTGATCTTTCTTGATTGGGAAAATACCTTCCATGTCCATGTGGATGCATGAGGGATTTCCTTCGAGGTTGTGTTGGCATAGCCTGGGGAAGGGGATATATATCACCTGTTGACCTTTGCTAGTAGGAAGTTGTCCAATGCAGAGCATTCTCTTGCAATGTTTGAGTCTCGAGGTGGCTGAAAGGGTTCTCAATGATTTCCACTCTGGCTCCTCTAGTGGTCACATGTTTAGATATGCTACTGCATAAAATATTCTTTGTGCTGGCTATTTCTGGGCCACCATATTTAAATACTGCATTTTTTCTATCCACAAGTGTCACGATTGCCAGATTTATTAGCGCAAGATGCGCACGCCACCTACATGCCTCCATATTTTCATTACTATTGGTCCCTTTGTGAAGTGAGGCAATGTTTTTATGACATGTAACCCTAAATCATCTTGGGGTCATTCTTATATTATCATATCCATTTGACTACTTCCAAAAATGGCTCGAAGCAATGCCTACACTCACAGCTGGCGGTAAGATAGCCACACAATTTTTGTTTAATCATGTCATTACTAGGTTTGGTGTCCCTCAAGCCACTGTTACTGATGATGGTTCTCATTTTCATCATTACAAGATGGTTGAGTTTACTTCTAAGTTGGGTGTACTTCATGACAACTCAACGTTGTACTACCCTCATATTAATGGCCAAGTTGAAGCTGTGAACAAGGTTCTCATCACTATGCTTCAATGTACGATTCGAATGCACAAGTCAAACTGGCATCTCATGTTGTTTTTAGCTCTCTGGGCTTACCGAACCTCAGTGAAGGACGCAACAAAATTCACTCCATTCCAACTTATCTATGGTCTAGAAGCTACCCTTCCAATTGAATTTAAAATCCCTTCTCTCAAGATAGTTGTTGAATTTCTGCCTAATACCTCACCAGGAGAAGAGTGCCTTCTATATTTAGAGAGGCTTGATGAAACTCACCTCTTTGTTTCTCTTGTCACGATAAGCTGGGGGCAGCAAAATTCCAACCCATGTGGCATGGGCCCTATATTGTTAAACGTGCTTTTCATAAGGGGGCAATGAGCTTATTGATTATAAAGGTTATCCTCTTGATCAACCAAGAAATGGGTTTTATCTCAAAAAATATTATGCATGTGTTTCTTGTGCATGTTTCTTTTGTCAATAGGTGTTTTTTCATTTTTGTACATTTTTGGCTTGGTGTGCTTTGCGGGTGGTTTGCCTACTTATTGTGTCATTTCTTATTGTGCAGATGTCTGTCACTCCTTATGTTCGTTTCATGAATGGTGCCTCTTGCAGTACCCAGAACCTGTCTCCTGCAGCCTCAGTGATTTATAATCCTAATGGTGAGTTTATAAACCTTCAAGGTATTTTTCTAGGGTGAATGACAAACAATGTCACCAGATATAGTATTGTCATTGAACTCTTAACCGAGATCATTGGTCTTGAAATTCATGCATTAATTGTTAACCTAGATTCTCAACTTGTTGTTCTTCAGCTTCATGGGCATTATTCTGTTAGAAATCCTCAAATATTAGGGTTTTATTTACGTGTTCATTTATTAGAATGAAATTTTGATTACATCACATATCAACATATTCCTAGACGAATGAATGCGTTAACTGATACAATAGCCAATATTGTATTAAATAGACATTTGCATAATTTTTTAAAATATCATCATATGAAAAAAGATCCATGGAAGGAAATAGATGTATATATATTTATATATATATATATATATATATAGAGAGAGAGAGAGAGAGAGAGAGAGAGATATATATATATATATCGATTGTTTGCATCCACATGCATCATAAGTTCAAAAAATATATATGTCTTGGTTACATCTTGAGACATCATGTCTCTCAAAAATTATGTAGAAATAAAAGCCTAGGTGTCTAGTCGGCATGATGTTCATGTTATCATGTCACTGCCTGCACGAGTTGCCTCAATAAGTAGTAAACACGGTTCGACACTGTTGTGGGCAATGTTACCCTAAGGTCTTAAGTTGATAAACCTTCAAATATTAGGGGCATTTCATCACAAGAAGGAATCAATTAACCAACTTGTATGCTCTAAAATAGAAACTAAGGGTTGCAGACCTTACTCGTTTATGCTTTGGTTGTAGTAGATGACGTCGGGTTCAAACCCCTACAATACCTTATGCTCCAAAACCTACAAACCAGCAAATAACAAGCACCAAAACCTAGTTTTACAACATATATAAGTTCTAGATGTTAGCAAAAAGCATGCATAATCTAATAAAAATAACAATAAATAAACTATTTAAGATCATTACACCATTGTAAGAGATAAATGACACGTCAAAATTAGGAACAAGATGGAGCATCTTTTATTAATGACATGTATAGTAAACAAATGTGGATATATACCCTAAAATATGCCACAGCCTTCAAGCATACTGTCCTTTGGATCTGTTCAGCCCTAGCCTCACAAAAATTCTTCCAAGAATAGTGCACAATGGATGTCACATAGGGTGAGTGAACATCTCAAGGAAACAAGGGTTTCCAGAAAAATCTGGGAAGTGTAGGAGGCATAGGGAATATATCAGACTTGGATAGGGCTATAAAAAAGTATAATATCTATAATTCTCTCCCTTTCTTCCTTAGACCGTTCCCTTGAGGGGTTTTTATACTCCCTCAAATTAGTTTTTTGAGTTGGGGAATAGTTAGGCCACGGGCTGGGGTAGTTAAGTTGCAGGAAAAACTGTAAACCACACCTCTAAAATGCGGAAATTATATATTTTTTAATATTTTAAATAGAATACATGGTTCTCTATGTATGGAATCGCGTGTGTATGTGGAAAATTTTGGGCAGAGTCGCGTATGGGTTTTGAGAAACTGTTTTTTAGAGAAATATGTCCAAGTCGGAATGGAAGGGTTTCCCAAGACCAATCCATAAGTCATCAAGTATATGATGGTGATAAATGATGCTATAAAAGATGCCCCCTAATATACGAGGTCATAAGGGGTATATGATGGCTGAAATGTATTATGTGCATAGAAATAACCTTGCGAGGACTAGAGAGGACTTCACTAGATTTCATCCTGCCAAAAAACCAGTGAGAGAGATCGGAAAGATTTCTCATGTCTGAGGAGGGCATACCCATGCTCAGTGAAAGAAAAACATGTCCACATATGAAGTATGGAGTGGATCCAATATGTATAAAAGTATAGCTGAAATGTAAAGTACATATTGAATCATCTGATCACTGTCTGGAAGTATAAGTCAAAATGATATCCAAGTATCACATATAGAATACTGATCAATGATGCTGCAATAGATATATGATCACAAAAGTCACAACTGAATCTCCAAGTACCAAATCATAAGTGGTGGAACAAATGGTACAACATGAAACTCGAGAGCCAACATATAGGATGTTGTTGTGATGAAACTGCAACATATAAGGGTGTATGTTATGACTGGCATAAAACTGAAGGCGCTGTCAAAGTGACCCAAAGCATGTTGATGCAAACCCGAGGTCTTCAGCGATCACCATGGCACAATTCTACAAAATGGGAATAAATGAGCTAAGCTCGACCATGTGAGAAATCGTTTTATTATTGGTCATTGATGTATACCATTAATAAACACGAGACAACCCACCGATAATGATAATGAGTGTCAAGGTGCCCCAGTACAATATAGCAAATGCAAATGAATGAGTTGAATTTGAACACTTGAAAGAATATATCAGTTAGGAGGAAATGATGTATCCTCACTATCGATAGTGAAGACTCTGCCGCTGATGTTTGCAAACCCTAAGGTACTGAAAAAAGGACTCTAGACCTTGTTCCCAGAGCAATGAGTCCAATTCTATTGGAATAGGGTCTCCTAGCCTCCTTTTCATCCAATTTTGTAATATTTTTCAATATTTAGTCTACCATAGGGGGTTTGGGGATGGGTCAAAACTCCCAATCATTGTAATGGGTCTAAAAGGGTAGACCAAGGTTCCGAAAACCATATTTTTTGGACCATAGGATAGCACAACCTAGAATGATATAAATAGATTAGTAAATTGAGTCTATAGGTAGGAAAGGAAAGAGATAGAATTGAATTACAAACTATGAATATGTTTCTTCGATTGTCTCGGTAATTTTTCCTACTAGTTGTGTGCACGGAGACCCTGCTTCCTGCTCTGTACATACCTTGTTGGCTGTGTGCACGGACCGATAAGTAGTTTGTAAGTGGAATATGGTTAAAACTACATGAGAAGACTATTTTGTGATATATGTGTTGCATCTATTTCTTAAAGGTATATTTTCAGTTATGATTTTTAATGATACACACGTGGATGCAATGTTCTAAATGCATAGATATAGTTTACGTAATTTCTTGGTTAATTGTTATCTTCTTCACACGAAGTATTCTATTAAATATATTGTTATGGATCCTGCGTTAAGGGCTTATTCAATGTAGGACTAATAGATCTGAAGGTGCCCCCTTTTATTAACCTTCTCTCTCTCTGCATGTGGAAACCTGGCTCCAAAACCCTCCCATACTACTTTGGGTGAGACCTTGGTCTGCTATGTAGGCCATTGCCAAAAGAGCCAGTAGTATAAGGGTTTATTGGCAACCCTTAACGTCGAACCTGGTTCAGGTCCCCTTGAGCCAAAAAATGGTTCCATTGCTGGGACCGAGAGCATTTTGAGAAAGGGATCGGGCAATGCCATGGGGACATTGGCAACCACTAAAGCCTAACTTAGAAGATTGGTTTTCAAAACAGATGCAGAGATTTTCCCTAAAAGAGAATCAAAGTGAAAGACTGTCCACAGAGGATTGGAAGAATAAGTATATCTTCACGAAAGTGCACAAAATATTATTTTTTCCTTCGAACATGAGTTACAAGAGTGGTTAGCTCGATTGGCAAAGTTTCAGAATTGCTGGAAAGACGATCAGGTCATGCAGTGGACCCCTAAGTTAGTCCGGTAATTGGAGAATACTGACAATAATATTACGAGGACCGTGGATCATTGGGTTTACATTATATTGGGTGGATTCATGGAAGAATTCACCGTTGACCAGTTTTTGTCATATTCTGAAGCCGAACGAATATTTTTCAAAGGATTTAGAGGTAAGTACTAAAAACACTACCATTGTTGATTAAAATTCTATTGAGCGAAAAAGGTATCCTGTGTGGCCACACTGAGTGAATTACCTCTGATCACAGTGGAAGTACAACACGAAGTGGTAAATACTACCAAATTAATTAGGAAGGAGATATATCAATACACATCCTAGTAAGGGAGTCATCAGAGAATAACCACGAAGGGGCTACGTAAACGGGAACCACACCCCTGGCCACACCGACATCAAATATTCATAGGGGTAAGAACTCTCCTACACCTCCCCCGCCACCCTCAGAGGATGACATGGCCATGCACATGAAGAAACCTACCTTCAAGGGTGCAGGGGATAAGGACATGGATCAATTTGGTTCATAGCCGAATCTGTATGGACTATGAAAAACATGAACAATGATGTTATCAAATGATCGCAACTATTCATAGCATTTGAAGGAAGGGCACTG
Source organism: Pinus albicaulis (assembly GCA_034641835.2). Taxonomy (NCBI): domain Eukaryota; kingdom Viridiplantae; phylum Streptophyta; class Pinopsida; order Pinales; family Pinaceae; genus Pinus; species Pinus albicaulis. The sequence continues at coordinate 94,385 of JAXQQM020084241.1, read as the reverse complement.
GACTAGTTCATGGGATATATTGGTAAAAATTTGAATGCATCCATAAATAATATTAAGGATTCCCTAAAACAAAAATTCTGGAAGCCTAAGTCGTACGCTCAATGTGTGGTTGAATAAAATTACTTTACGCAAGGACCTACATAATCCATTTGGGAAGCTGACCAACGACTAAAAAAGGTTATTAGTGATGGGGGATTCGTTTACAAAGATAATCAACATAAAGAGTGGTTCATTTCTATGCTATTACCACACTTACGTGGGCTCATGGGAAACCACAAAATATCAGGTCTTAGACGGAAGCATTGGAAATAGGCATGAAGTTAGAAGATGCACCTAGGGATGATATGCAGTTCGCAGCTTAGCAAATCAAGAACCAATTGAAGGCAATGCACTTAAAAATTAAAATTTTTAAAAATGCCCGTGGTAAGGAAGCCAACCTATAATTTTGTTGCATACACTACAAGGGACCGGGTCACTCTCAGGATCAATGTCCACTGCTATCAGACTACATGCAAGTTCGGGGTCTGAGCCCACTGCGACCCAAGGAGATTGCTGGCTCCAATAGTCTGATGCTATGGTGTCTAGACTGTCCGATGGTAGGAAGACATAACACAGATCATTTTCCGTGATTGGGTGCTTATGTACGAGAATTAAAGCAACATTGGTGCAGATTATTCTTGTTGGTAGGCCATGATGAACAAAATTGTCGAAACCTTGACCTTATGGTAGATAAGGAAAACTTATATAGATTTTAGGTTTATCCCTCATCACCAATGTCTACTTGAGGATGGGGCGGATCCCCTGCACGAGGAAGGGGAGGAGGAAGAAGGGGAAGTTTCGGTCGAGGGCGCGGACAACTGATCTATTATAACTGTGGATATGTGGGACATTTCGCATGAGACTGCCTGAACCCAACACGCCAGTCTTGTAGATATTTCCAATAGTTCGACCATGTCATTGAATATGGCTCGTGCTAATAGAAAAAATGGAAGAAAAACAAAAAACACCTATGCAGAATGTGCAAAGAGTTAAGACGGAACCATGGGATGATGGGCCAAGTATCAATGTCATCACGCGTAGTGGAATATCCATAGGAGGGGCTAAATAAAAGGTGGAAGCCTCAACATTAATCTGAAGGGTTGAGGACAAAGCAGAAGCTTTAAACCTGAAAAGAGGAAAAGAAAATTTCATCAAAACACAGAAGGAGGTAACTAAAGATGAAACACCAACCAAGGGGGAAGTAGATCCAAGGGAGGAAGAGACAGTCACACCATTTCTCTAGGCTTGTATGAAGCTTCTATGCAACCAGAAGGCTGTAGATAATCTCCAAGCCCTAATAGAAAAATGCGTAGAAATAATTGATCTGCACCCCAAAGTAAATACATTGAATAAGATATACAAAAATAAAAAGTGCATGGCCCGAGAGATGCGCATGACTGCATAGATTGGGGAATATGAAATGGATCAAGTTATCCTTGACTTAGGTTCAGATGTTGATGTCTTACCTAAGAAAACCTGGCAGCAAATGGGAGAACCTCGACTGGAATGGTTGACTATTCAGCTACGGATGGCTAATCAGTAGAAGATTATCCCATTAGGAAGACTAACGAAGGTACTAGTAGATATTGTAGGCGTTAGAGTCGATGCCGATTTTGAGGTAATCCAGATAGTAGAAGACATAGACCCTTACCCTATGCTCCTGGGTCTATATTTGGCTATTCACATGGGAGTTATTATTAATTTCCAGAGGAGGATTATGATCTTCGAAACGAGGGCACAAGGGTAATTTTTCCGCTAGGTCCAGCGGAAGGAGAATGGTATACATAGTCAATTCAAGAAGAGGAAGACGCTGATCATATATACAAACTGATTGCCCGATATGAATATTGGATCAACCACATGGCTGATAGTATTATATGCTAGGAAAAATATAGTGAGTGCTTATCCAACTCAGACGAAGAAATTGAAAACTAGAAAAACTCACTACATGACGTATCTACGCTAAGGTGTCTTAAAATCACGAAGAGCTTCTGATGTATTTCTTTAGAGGTAAGAGAACTACCCCATTTTGATGACTCTAGTAATGTTGAAGATTTCGTGGCAGCGGTTGAGGAAATTTTTCCTAAGGAACAGCGAGTATTGGCACCAGACTTTGCCAGGTGCGCAACCCCTGCACGCTGGTGGGAAACCCATAAAATAAACTTCTGGGACTGGGAAGAATGCCACTGGATGTTGATTTTGCGATTCTAAGGACCAAATAACACATGGATAGAACTCTTATCAGGGCAAGGGGATCCACACAGGAATGTGACTCGTTGTTTAGAAGAATCGCATAAGGACACAACAAATGAATGGGTCCATAGGTTTTTTTACTCATTGGGGCCCATCCCAACCTCCTGGTACTTGCACGCATAACTATATTAACATGCTAGGCATTGGAGTATGATGTTCAAGGAAATCATATGAGCATTTGGAATAACATGAGTTATTGAGCAACTCGACGAAGCCTTGCAGGACATCGATGCTTCTATCTTCCTTGGAACCCACCCTGGGCTAGAATGTGCTACACCAGCTTGGCATGCGCAGCTACAGGATGTCATAAATTTGAAATATTTGTCAATAGAAGAATGTGATGAAGATCCATGGAACATTAGCATTTAAGAGTCAAAAGGGGAACAAGCCATTGCAGGGCCAATGCTACAGACAATTAATGTCATGAAACCTCTAAAACTGAAATAAATTAATATTTTCTCATAGGAGCAGCCCAATATGGCTAAGATCGGGCACTATTGGGACAATGGAATGGTGGGAAAATTTGCGGAGCTACTAACTGAATATCAAGAACTATTTCTGACCAAGTTCTCAGAACTTAAGGGTATCTTGGGCGATATACGAGCTATGAGGATAACATTGAAGCCAGATGCATGACCAGTGAAACAACGACCCTATCGCCTAAACTTGAAATACAAGAAAAAGTTCAAGGAGGAAATCGAGAAAATGGTGGCCACAGGTATCATCAAACCAGTTGAGCAGTCCAATCGGGTAAGCCCCATGGTAGTCCAAGAGTAGAAAACTAAAGGGGAAATAAGGATCTGCGTTGACCTACATAAGCTAAATGATGCCTGCATCCATGATCTGTTCCCCACACTGTTCTCTAATGAGATTATTGGATAATGTAGGAGGTCAGGAGGCTTATTCGTTTACTGATGGATTTTCAAGGTACCATCAGATTCGTATTGCCCCTGAAGATCACAGTAAGAAAACTTTCTCGACAGAGTGGGGCTACTTTTAGTATATTGCCATGCCCTTTGGGTTAAATAATGTGCATGCCATCTTTTCGCGAGTTGTTGTGGCAATGTTCAAGGAATTAATGAAAAAGGTCTTGGAAGCTTATTTTGATGATTGTATAGTGTTCAAGTTAGTGAAAAGCCATGTATCAAACCTACGCATGATGTTGGTTGCCTGAACAAAACACCAGGTCTCACTGAACATCAAGAAATGCATCTTTTGTGTCCTATTTAGAATTCTATTAGGACATGTGGATTGTCAACAATGGCTGATGATGGACCCAACCAAGATTGAAATTATCATTAATTTGGCAGTTTTGACCACAGAGAAACAACTACACTCCATCCTCGGTCACATAGGTTATTATAGAAAGTTCGTAAAGGGGTACACCTTGATCACATCTCTGATGGAAAAGCTACTAAAGAAAGATGTGTCATTGTTCTGGAATGTTGAATGTCAAAAACGTTTTGAGCTGGTAAAATAAAAAATGGTGACTGCACCTATCTTGATATTTCTTGATTGGGCAAAGAACTTCCATGTCCATGTGGATGCATAAGGGATTTCCTTCGGAACTTTGTAGGCATAGCTTGGGGAAGGGGATATATATCACCCGGTGACCTTCGCTAGCAGGAAGTTGTCCAGTGCGGAGTGTAATTATTCTACCATGGAACGAGAAGGATTGGAAATGGTATCTTCCCTGTAGAAATACGAGCATTATTTACTAGGGGGGCACTTCAAGATGTTCACAGATCATTCGACCTTATAATACCTGGTCAATAAGCCAATGTTTGGGGGTATAATGTGTCGGTGGTTGTTACTTTTTCAAGAATATGACTTTGAAATTATTGTAAATCTAGGAAATTTGAACGCTGGATCAGACCACTTGTCCAGAATTGAGAATGGGGAAGAGCCAACTAACTTGGATGAAGGGTTGCCTGATGCACAACTGTTTGTTATCAGGGTAACTGATGAGCACTTTGTTGATATTATCCACTTCTTGACTATAGGTACAGCCCTAGATGGGTATTCGATGCCACAGAAGAAAGAGTTGGTCACCCGCATAGACGACTTCACTATCATCACAGGTCAGATCTACAAGTTGCGGGCTGATGAGGTACTGTGGAGGTATGTTATCAAACATGAAAGGCCGACCATTCTATCTAAGGCTCACAGAGGAGTCATGAGGGGTCATTACACAGTTAAAGCCAGTGCATAAAATATATTATGGGTCGGGCACTGGTGGCCCACACTACACATAGATGCGCATAACTACGATCGAGCCTGTGACACATGCCAACAAATTAGGAAGCCCTCATGACAGGACAAGATGCCCCTATAGTTGCAGATGGCCTTTCAAGTAGTGAAAAAATGGGCCATCAACTTTGTAGGCCCCATTAACCCCCACTTAAGAAGATAGGTGCTCGGTATATCATTATGGCCACATATTACATTACCAGGTGGGTAGAAACTAAGGTTGTCAAGAGCTACACTACATATATGGTAGCACACTTTATCTTTGAGAATATCTTGACTAGGTTTGGATGCCCAAAAATCCTGATGAGTGATAGAGGAATGCACTTTGTTAACGAAACAATTAAAGCTCTGATAGAGGAATTCCAGATCCACCACCCCAAGAGCACCCCGTATCATCCACATGTGAATGGAGTTGTTGAAGCATTAAGTAAAATATTGGAAAAGGCACTCACCAAAGTTTGCAATGCACTACAGAGCAATTGAGACATGTGCATCCCCTCAGTACTCTGGGCATATAGAACTTTGTGTAAACAGATCCCGGGATGAACACCCTTTCGAATGGTTTATGGGAAGGAAGCTATTATTCATATGGAATACATTGTTTTGTGTTTGCGCATCTCGACCTTCACTAATATGGTATATCCAGACATCATAGAGGAACGATTGCCATAGATGGTAGCATTGGAAGAAGACCGGTTTGTAGCCCACTTCCAACAATAGGTTCAGAAGGCGTGAGAAAAAGCATGGCATGATAGAAATATTTGGAAGAAGGTATTTTCGGAAGGAGAGTTGGTCTTTCTATATGATATTCAGTTTGAAAAACACCTAGGGAAGTTCCTCCAGCACTAGTTAGGTCCCTATATGGTAAAGGAAATCATCGACGAAGGAGCCATCTGATTAGCTACACTGCGCGGAAATCCTATGCTAGGATATGTTAATGGGATTTGGTTGAAGCCATATCGGGACTCTGTTGTGCTGATCAAATGACTATATAGACAGAGTAGCTGCGTAAAAAACGTCATGTGCAGGGATGGTGCGAAGGGATGGATGCACAGGGAGGATGCGAAAGGAGTGCGACATCTATGCAGGTGGGGTACGCAGTGGGAAAAGCTAGCCGTTGGAACGAGGTGGGCACCTGGAAAACCATGCTTCCTGTTTCAGGGAGCGAGTAACAAGAAATTCATATGGTGACTTATGAGGAATTTTTATCGTTTCTGTAATAATGAGGGGAAATTAAGGATCTATGAGCTGGTTTTCCCTTGGGATGGATATAATATGGGGACACTTCAGCCTGTGGGGGTCACATATTGGTGTATCTTGTTACCCTTCGACCACTCCGATATATATCGTATTATCTGGCTAACTATTGTCTACATGACTACGCGAACTTGTAATATTCCAATTTTTTCCTTCAATAAATTGGAATATTAAATTTTGTCAATTTCACTTATAAGTTGAATAATTGGGTGATGAGGCACAAACAAAATAAAAACATGAATGAAATACCTCTTAGTATGAAAGGAAATCATCATGGAACTATATTTCACACCCTCATGTGTGAAAGGAGACATTTGCAAGAAGGTTAGGTCAAGTTTAACCAAGTCAAACAACGCATAGGTATGAGGTGGTGAGCATCGTATGGGACAACGCAGAGAAAGAGGAGGGAAGTTTCCTTGATGGAGGAAACCCTAAAGAGTGGGACCCATGGAGAGGGAGCTCTCATTTTTAAAAGGAGGGTAAGGCAACCATTATTTCTCATGCATATGATTATTGATTTCTTGTCTGCTTAGACTATTTGCAGTCTCGAGCTATTTAGCTAAGTTGTTGTGCTACTTAGCACAAGGATTTCATATTTAGGAATCCTTCTCCATTCTTGAGAAGCCTCTTGAAGGAGTTGCACTAATTTTCCTCACATCCAGGCTTGAGGCCAAGCATCCTCCTCCAGTACAGCGTTATTTCTGCAGCAGAATAATATTGTGTTACAGGGTGTTGCAGTGAGGGATCACAACACCTCTTACATCACTTGTTTTTTAGAGGAGGAGTCTCTCTTTCCTTTGTGAGATCAGTTTGGAATCCATTGGAGCTTATTACAGATCTTGGCATTGGTCCAACTCATTCTCTTTCCCCTACAGCGCAGTTTACTTCAGTAACTGCGCTATTTTCATTGAACATTTGCTGTGGGGTCTGGCATTGTTGATTTGTGGGCAAGATCTTCAGTGATAGGATCATCCTTTCACCTAAGAGATCCTTTGGATGAGATTCAACCATTATTTGCAGCATATTTAGCTATCTCCATCCATTTCTAGTTTCTGAGTTGTAGCTACTACCCAGCAACTCCGACATTTTTTCCATTTTGTATATTTTAGCCAATCCATCTTAGGATTATTGCATTATTATTTTTCAGGGGTTTAGAGCTTTCTCCCCCATTTATTTGAACCATACATTGTCACATCATTGTACTGATATCATCTCTGCAGCAGTACCTCTTATAAACGACGCAGTAATAAGCTATGGTTTATATATACATAGCAGTATTCTAGAGATTCTTGTACATGTGTTGTTGACGCTTCATTTCCTAGATTGAGTGAGTGTTTCCTCAAAGCATTGGACTCTTTTTACTGGTGTAACATCATTTTTTGGCTACTTACATATTCATAGGCCCAGGATTATAAAAATAATGTTTTTTTTCCATTATATGTTCATACATTGTTGTAGTCCCTTCATCTGGCACTTTCTGAAGACAACTAGGTGTGGGAGATCTGTTTAACCCACCTAGAGGGATTTATTTTGATCCACCTCTTGGATTTCAATCTTAGATACATCGATCTAAGGGATCCATGTCCTAGTTTCAAAACATGTAGCAGCCATTCCTAGAAAATGCATTTTCCAGTCATGCCTTGCTGACAGTTCCCATTTTGGGATATTACAATGGTATCAGAGCATAGTTTTGGCTCAGCCTGTGAGTCTCAACCCAAGAATATCAAGATGATGAAGAATATTATCTTGGTCTCATCATCTTTAAAATCCAGGAAGGACCTCACCAAGGAGGTCAAGAAGATGGAAGAAGGAGAAGAGGAAGGACCATGCACTTCCTATTCTCATGAAGAAGAAAGGGACAAGCATGAAAGATACTTGGATCATTTAATTCTCAGTAAGTACATTGTTGAGTACAAATCTCAACCTAGAGCCTTCAAGGAGACTCTATCTTTTCCACAATTCATCTAGATGAAGGAAGAGAAGTTACCATGTAGTAGAGGAGAAATCAAAGCAATAGTTTTTTGTTCTCTACCTTTGATGGGTCATCTATAGCAAGAGCTTGGGTGAGGAAGTTGGAAGCTTTTTTCCTGCTACATATTGTAGTAGAGGAAGAGGCTATTGAGATCTCAGCACTGCACTTAGAGGGCAGAGCCTATGTTTGGTGGTTCATCCACTTGAGCCATGCGAGGGTGAAAAATTTTGCAGATTTTACTCAAAGGTTGATCAAAACCTTTGATGGATGAAGGAAAAAGGAGGAAAATATCACACCACCACTTGAGGAGTCTTGTAATAACGTTGTCACACTCATGGAGGAGCAGCCACATGCAGCAACAGTTGGGGCAGCTAACACATTGGAGGAAGGAACTCTTGCAGCCCTACAAGAGATTCCAAAATCTCATCAAGGTATGGAAATATTTCCACTATCTATTGTTACAAAAAATTCTCTTGATAGTTGTGGAAATTTTTTTTTGCATGACCAAGAATCAACCTATAGTGATGACCTAGAGCAGCAAGATTGCACTGCGCTATGCAACATGGAAACATTCAAGGAATAAATAACCCATCATCCTCATGAGCCATTGTTGGATTGCATATCACACTTGAGGTCAAGGTTTTTAGACTTGAAGGGAAGGATGGAAGATAGTATACATCTTTGAAGTGAGAAACCCTTTCTCCTTTCTAGATGACCCTTTCTCAATGAGCACCTCTCAGCTCAAAGAGAAACTTCTACTTTCAGTAGAACCAAGACCTCATTGGTTTCGGAGGACTATTGTTGAGAGGGAGATCTCAAGGAGAGATTTCATTAGAGGTGCACTTCAACACATCATGGAGTGCAAGGTTTTTATTTCCTTCTCACACTTGGAACTTCATGGTTTCAAGGAGGAGCAGACTGATGATGGAGGACATCCTTAGATGGATAACATCTATTGTGGTTGTGTGGGACATTTCTTGAGCCATACACATCATGGTGGGAAGGTTTTTCCTACCACCTATCTGGGTCCTTATGGGGTCAAATTGATCCTTGGGAAGATGGCATTTCGAAATCCCATGAAGTGCAAAGTTAGACATCTGATTTGGGATGATGGTAGCTCTCATGAGAAGAGTACCAAGGGGAAGAGAAGAAAAATACATCCACAAGTGAGTGAGTGGATGTGGTTGATGAGCAAGGAGCTAGGAGGCTACTTGAAAATATATGACACCGGGCAGCAGGAGGCTTGGATGTGCTGGCACTTCTTGAAGGAGTTTGGCCATCAATTGGCATGTCCTCTTCCTAGGAGGATGGGGATGGAGACGAGGTGTTAGGATGCTTACATCATTGGGAACCATGGAGTTTGGATGCATGGTTTTGATGTGATATTCATATCATCCATTGTCTCTTCATCACATGAGTTGTACGATGGGAGCATAAGGAGGCAGCAAGCACTTTGGTTGCTTGAGTTTCACTTGAGAGAGCAAGGGCAGATTTGCTCTCACTTGTTGTGTGATGTTACAGGAGTGGAAGAGGGCACTCTCATGGTGCAAAGGGGCTACTCCTTGGCCTTGGATGATTTGGGAGAACTTCCATCTTGGGAGGTATTCCATATTTGCAGCAACATCACTAGAAGAGTCTTTAACAAGGAGCATGTCAAAGAACAGAGCTTGGTATTGACAGGAGCTTATTTTCATGAGCTCATAGTGCTATCACTTTGGATCAGGGACTTATGGATGGATTGTCCCCAGGATCACTTCACATTGTATGCACTTGGTGAAAAAGCAGGAGGTGAGGATGATAGAGTAGTTGATAGAGGCATCTATCACTATGACATATTCTTCTTGACTTGGATTCCCAAGCATGGGAAGGATGATCTTCTTGCAACACATGGTTCATTCCTCTTCATAGCAAGCCAAAAAAATATGGAGGACTCACTCATGGATCCATGTACCATCTTAATTCCGGCATATGGTAAGAAGTATGTTGTTACATTTACTGATTTTCATACTCTTACCATTACTATGTAGTGCATTGCTTCACAAGAGGGCAAGCTTTTCACATTGCTCCATGATCATTGTTGGGCCAATATATATGATGGAGGCAGCCATCTTCTATGTGGCCTTGGGAAAATGTTTTATCATCACATGTATGTTTAGTTGTTGCACCCAAAAATTTTCCATATGATGACAGAAATTATTAACTATGTAACAAAAAAAAAATTCCTTCTACTTTCCTAAAGAAGCAGTTTCGAAAACTGCATTGTACATATTGGGAAAACTGTTGATACCTTCTTGCACCACATGAAACCTTCAGAATTTTACTCATTTGTTGCTGATCATGACTTCATTTGCTGATATGGATCTGATTTTTATTGAAAGAATGATTAGGAGAGAGACACATGCACTAGGTGTGTCCTTGAGGGGAGAGGATTCCCACAATTTCTGCACTACATGTTCTAATGGGAGCATGGGATGAACTATGGCCACCACAACAACATATTTGTTCTCTTTTGGGGTGGAACATGAGTTTGATAGTCATACATTGCACAGCCATGGGCAAGTGTTTAGTTATGTATTGTTGACACATTCAGCCATTTACTATTCATTAGTAGATGAGATGGATTTTGTAGATTACTTGCCATGCTATTTTCTGAAGTTGCAGTGGATGAGACTGCATTGTATCCTCTTGAGCTATTGTTTGTATCATGCATAATTATGTAAAAATTGCAGCAAAATTCTCATTGGGCTACTCTATGATGACCATTTCCTATTCATCATGGATAGTTTGTTTTGGGCCAGCTTGTTCTTCATTTTGCCACTTGAGAGCAATAATTTTGCAGCCCAAGATCAGCACATACTCTACAATCATAATGAGTGGAGAGAAGGACAGCATGTGGTAGGCTATGATACTTACCATGTTTATATTTTCAGCCCACCTTCATTTCCGGAGCTTGAGGTGGAAGGAGATTGCCATGAGTTGCCATGTTGGGAGGTGACTCATTTTGTTTGGATGATTGCTTGGGGATGGAGGATCCATTTGGGAAATATTTTTTCCCAACACTTTTTAGTCTCCATGCCTTGGGAGAAACTTCTCAGTTATATCCTTGCAGTTGCTTGAGGACAAGCAACATTTGGGAGGGGAGGACTGTAATATTCCAAACTTTTCCTTCAATAAATTGGAATATTAAATTTTGTCAATTTCACCTATAAGTTGAATAATTGGGCAAGGAGGCCCAAACACAATACAAAAATGGATGAAATCCCTCTTAGTATGAAAGGGAATCATCATGGAACTAGAATTCACACCCTCATGTGTGAAAGGAGACATTTACAAGAAGGCTAGGTCAAGTTTGACCAAGTCAAACAACGCAAAGGTATGAGGTGGAGAGAATCTTATGGGACAACGCAGAGAAAGAGGAGGGAAGTTTCCTTGATAGAGGAAACCATAAAGAGTGGGACCCATGGAGAGGGAGCTCTCATTGTTTAAAATGAGGGAAAGGCAGCCATTGTTTCTCATGCATATGATGATTGATTTCTTGTTTGCTTAGACTATTTGCAGTCTCCATCTGTTTAGCTAAGTTTCTGTGCTACTTAGCACAATGATTTCCTGTTTAGGAATCCTTCTCCTTTCTTAAGAAGCCTCTTGAAGGAGTTGTAATGATTTTCCTCACATCGAGGCTTGAGGCCAAGCATCCTCCTCCAATACAACATTATTTCTGCAGCAGAATAATGTTGTGTTGTAGGGTGTTGCAGTGAGGAATAAAAAAACCTCTTCCATCACTTGTTTTTCAGAGGAGGAGTCTCTCTTTCCTTTGTGAGATCAGTTTGGAAGACATTGGAGCTTATTGCAGATCTTGGCATTGCCCCAGCTCATTCTCTTGCCCCTACAGCACATTTTTCTTCGATAACTGCATTATTTTCATTTAGCATTTGCTGTGGGGTCTGGAATTGTTGATTGGTGGGCAAAATTTTCAGTGATAGGATCAGCCTTTCACTTGAGAGATCCTTTGGATGAGATTCAGAAATCAGTTGCTGCATCTTCAGCTATCTCCATCCATTTCCAATTTCTAAGTTGCAGCTGCTGCCTAGCAACTTCGACATTTTTTCCATTTTGTATATTTTAGCCAATCCATCTCAGTACTGTTGTATTATTATTTTTTAGGGGTTTAGAGCTGGCTTCCCCATTTATTTGAGCCATATATTGTCACATAATTGTATTGATATCATATCTGCAAGTAGTACCTCTTATAAATTGCGCAGTCATAGGCCAGCGTTTATATATACATAGCAGTATTCTCCAGATTCTTGTACATGTGTTGCTTAGGCTTCATTGCCTAGCTTGAGTGAGTGTTTCCTTAAATAATTTTACTCTTTCTACTGCTATAACATCATTTTTTGGCTACTTACATCTTCAAAGGCCAAGTCTTATAAAAATAACGTTGTTATTCCATTATATGTTCATACATTGTTGCAGTCCCTTCATCGGGCATTTTCTGAAGACAACTAGGTGTGGGAGATCTGTTTAACCCATCTAGAGGGATCTATTTTGAGCCACCTCTTGGATTTCGGTCTTAGATACATTGATATAAGGGATCTAGGTGCTGGTTTCAAATCCTGTAGCAGCCATTCCTGGAAAATGTGTTTTCCAGTCATGCCTTGCTGACAGTTCCCGTTTTGGGATATTACAGAAATCCACCATATGACAGTAGCGTCACTGAATTTATGTTCCAAGCCAGGATGCGTGATACCAACCCCATTTCCCCCCACCTGAGATGATGTCTGAAGATGAGGGATCTGATGAAGTTCGAGAAGTAACCCCTGCAGCAGAGGAAGTCGTTTCCACCTCAGCCACAAAAAAAGGAAAAGAAAAAGTAAATAGGCACAGTGGGTGGGTGGAAATCCTTGCACTTCCCCCTGGATTCAGAAATCCCCTAGGAAATTGCTTAAGAAAAAATCACCTCTCACCCCTTCGAATCCCATGGCACTCATGGCAGAAGGTCTATAAGCAACTCCGTTGACCTGGTTACCACCTTATGTTTAGCCGTGTAGAAAAATGTCATGTATGCCTAGCATGGATGTTGTCTGTTCCTTTCTTCAGATGCCACTGGTCCCCAAAGAAGTGCCTCAACTAGGGGATATGGTTGGACACCTCCCCCATGTTAGTGTCAGCCTTTGCATCTTTCCTTCAGTGATCAAACATTCTCTTACAAAGTGATTTTAAGGTGTCAAGGTCAAATTTTGTCATTTCAATGAGTCTTCAAGCAAAATTTGGTCACTAGGCATTAGGTCTAGGGTTTGTTTTCACGCTTTTCAAAGTTGTCCAAATGTCGGTCCATGTCACCATTCAGCTGAGCGTACCATCATTCAGAGGGTTGTCATCATCATGTCAAGTTCCATTGGGTCATTTTACAGCTTGTTCATGCTTCAGTTGTGCCTAGGTAAGGTCCATTTCCCTCTCCTAGGGTTTTGGAGGTAATTTCTCTTGGATGGTCAAATCATTAGAAAAACTTGTATCCTGATGTTCATACACCTTTCCCTATCATTAATGTACCTTATTAAACACTTCCCATCACTGAGATCCCCCAAATTCCTCATTTTTGCACAAACCCTAGTTTCTTGCCACAACTTGGCAATTTTCTAGGCTAGGCCTGTGTTTTTCCCTTTTGGATCCCTCCCCCTCACTCAATCTCTGAGATTCCACTTTCCCCTGCTTCCTAACATCCCTCCCTACATCCCAAATTTCCCCAAGAATTTAGAAGCCCCTTCTCCCCTTCATTTCGCTTCATTTCGACAAATCCCTTGTTTCACACATCGGGATAGGTTTCACTCAAATGATGTTTCAGAGCAATAAAAGATGAATTTTGGAAAAATGAGAGAGATTTTTGTACAAAAAATTCCAAGGAAGAAAAACCTCCTTCACTGTTTACACAGGTATAATGTTTTTGGGGAAATGTCAAGAATATCGTTGCCTCAGGAGAATTGATGCACCTGCAGGAAGTAGTGTTGGGAGATTTGACTTTTGACAGGGTAAATGAACTCAAAATTGAAACATTACACTTGGGTTGGAAATTAGACTCCAATATATTTCCAACGAGCTATCACACGCCCAATTTGGACACCGGGAAGGCCTCCAAAAGCCTCATGAAAAATGCACTATGTAGCGCACGGCGCATACAAAGAGCGTGCGACGCATTGAGCCATCAAGCTAGAAATTCACCCAAACTCTTCAAATTTTCAAAATAAAATCCTTGTGTGATATTTTAAAAGCTATATAAACCATTGAAAACAAGTTATATTCACAAGTCTTCAAAGCAAAGATCGAATTGAAGTGTTGAAGGGAAAAAAACTTGTTTTGAAGCCGTGGAAGTGAGTTCACAGTGCGCGCGGCGCATACAAGTGGCACGCGGCGCATAAGGAGCGCGCGGCGCACTAGGAATCAATTTCCTTTGTATTTTTGCATGCTCGTGACGCATACAGAGCGTGCGGCACATTGGGCATGCGCGTGGCACATAGAGCCCTAAGGCCAGCAAACAACATTCCCTCACCCAAATTCGCATCAAATTGCTTCTTTTTCCTTCAAGTAAGTTATTCAAGCTTGCTTATTGATTCATGGATATGCTATGGTGTTTCAAATGAGGAAAGAACAAGTGTTTGATATGGTGAACGTTAAACCCTATATTCATTTCCAAATTCTCTCCATAGGGTTTTGAAACAAATGTTGGTGATATTGTTGGGTTTCAAATCTTTTGTTATTGACATATATACTCATGCCATCTACTGTCATTGGTGTCACGGCTTATTATTTACCATAGCCTCACGCTCTCTCTCCTATTCCATCACTGCTGTCACTGTGATTACCATATCACTGTCTCACTTTTTATCATTTCTGTTATAACACAGTCCCATATTCACTATCCCACATCCTCCATTGATAAAGCCTAATTGTCATTGCAAGGGCTATTTATTTGTCCTACACTACACTACACTCATTCCTATTCACTTGTCAAATCCTCGTGTAGTCAAGCAGTGGCTGTCTTCATGTTCAAACTCACTTAATAGTCCTTTTCCCACTGTGGTTTTTATTATAGCATCTTGATATATATGTGTGACACGTTTGGGCATTGAAACAAATACACCAATTTTCTCATTTCCCAAGCAACCAAGCATACAGTTGACAAAAAAATTTCAGTGCCATGTCAGAGACAGATTCACCTTATGAGCAGGACAGTGATTCATCAACCGCAGAGCTAAATATGTCAAGGAGATCTCATAAAAGTGGTCGTTACATATCAGAGAGGCACCAGAGCCTTGTTTGCAGCATCACGACGAGTACTATCTCTACCCGGGGTGGAAGGGGTCTCGTTAACTTCATCAGCAGAGTGAGTAATATCTCCACATGGTGTGGAAGGGGTCTCGCCTTCGTCATCAACACACGCTCATAGAGTTGTGGAAAATCCAGGAAGACCGTGCATTGGCCCGGAAGAGACCAGGTGACATGACATCGGTTGATCGAGAGACCTGCCTCACGCATGTTAACATTCATCTGGAGAAGTTATTGGTGAAGGCCAATAGAGACAAAGACATGCTCTGCATATGAAAAATCACTATTGGGTCCTTACTCACGTTTGCAAAGCTAAAATGAAGATCCTTAAGGCAAGGTTGAGAAAAGCACTGAAACGGCGAAAAAGGCCTGATCTGCTTAGAATATTGGCCGAGGCTTCCTTGGCTGAGCATGAGGCATGATTGTGGACCTTCACTCCAAATTTCAGAAAATTTGGAGAAGATTTTGTCATTTTTGAAAATTTTGGCCACAGAACAGGTTTTTCCACCCAACGCGTAGCGCGTCCCGACGCGCGCTTATGATTGGGATACTTTTTGGAGGAAAAATTTGTATTTTTGGATTTTTCATGGTAATTTATGCATGCTCAGAAATGGCTGAAGCATTTCATCAAGTTCTGGATGATCAAAAGGGCCAAAAACACCATGAAAATCACCTTTCTACCACCTTTTGCACCAGCAGGAAGTACTTGTGGGAGAATGAAGTTTTGGAGGGGAAAATGAGCTCCAAATTGGGAAATTCCACTTGGGTTGGATAGAAGACATCCAGGGATTTCCAACAAGCTATCATGAGATTCATTTTTATGCCAGGAAGTGCCCCAAAAATAGGCTGAAAGGTGCGCGACGCATAGAGCTCAGGGGCGCGGCACATAAAGATTTTTGGCTAATTTTTCATCTTCCAGCTCAGAAATTCGGCTAGTTGGACCAGTTTTGATTGTGGATGTAATTTTTGAGTTATTTTGATGTAATTTTGTGGTTTTAATGTAACTTTGAATCACTTTTACCTATTCTAGAAGATTCACTCACAAAAAAGTGAAAATCAAGTAAATGAATCAGTTTCCTTCCTTTTAGAGGCAAGTTGTTTGGCTGCCTAGATTTTAGCTCCTTGTTTAGAATTGGTTGAAACTGCTAATAGAAGGAGGAATTCGACCCCTAGAGGCATGGGAAGGGGTTAGGATGGTCTATATGATGTAATTTCTCAATCATTTTCAGAGGTTGGACAGGTTGGACTCTTGGGAAAAGTTTGGCACACTATTGTACATATTTTCTGCATTTTGGCTAAGGAAAGATCAGAGGTTTTGCAGCACCTGTTGGGATTCTTGTGGCTTTCAGTTTTGATGGTGTGTTCTCTCAGTTATTTGTAAGTTCTTTAAATTTTCAATGTATTCCATTCCCTTCTTTTGCTTCTGAAACTAAATGAATGAGTAAATGAGGTAGAATCCATTGATTCCAGTGCTCTGCCTTTAAATTTGTTTAGTTTTATATGTTTTCGCCAGTTTGGAGAGGATCCTTGTTCTCCCTTACCCTCTTCAGATCCTTGTCATTCTGATCCATCCATACACATAATCAAAAAACATCAATACTACTGCCTACTTTTCCCCAACTCGAATTCTGCAAAGATCTGGCCTTATCCCCGAGCCCAAAATTGTTTTTCCATTTTTCCAACAAAAACCCCAAAAAATTTAAAACCAAACCTTCCTATCTATTTACTAGCCTAAGATCAGTATCCATTATAAGTCATCTCAGCCCCTTTTGAAGACTCTTTGCCGAGATAGACCCGGAGAGAGCCCTCTCCTGTCCTCGTAGGGCTAGCTACGAGGCTGAGAATGGTTTGATGTTGCCTTGAGTTTTACCTTATTTCAGCCTAAGGTAGATTTGAGTGCTAACATAGTGGCGACCATACTGGGGAAAAATTTTCTTATTACTGTCATTTGCTATAGACGGAGTCTGAAGTCACGCAAGGTAGCCTTCGAACTTCTCTTGCTCTGCGAGTGCATAGTAGATAAAAGCTGCTTCATTCGATCTCCGGTTTAGCTTGTGAATGTGCTCCTTGATTTGCGAATTGCCCCAGTACATGTATCGAGTTCAAATCTGATGGTTGATGGTGGACAACGATCAGACATAAGAAGGCTGAAATCATTCACCTGGTGACTCCAATTCAAAGTCTGGAGCACTGAATCTTTCTCTGCGAAAATGGAGGAATCTCACACAAAGTTCATGTATCCAAAGTGGAATGGTATTCAGGATCTAGTCTGCTTTCTTGTAAACTATTTCTTCACTGTTCTTGAAGTTGTCCTGAAAGTTTTTTATAATTTTTTGTATGAGAAAGGTGATCAAAATATTCACTCCACCTATTCAAAGAGTGCAAATACTGAGTTTCCCTTTGATCCTGGCCTCCTTACTTTTCCCACATCTTATGATGACTCTCTTCAGAGTGATAAGCCTAAAGAAAACAAAACTGATCCCGCAGCTCTTGTACATACTCCTACACCTTATATAGTCCCAGATAGGTATAAACCTCTTGTTTTACCTTCTGTTCTCCATGCTTTCCCTGCAAATTATGACCTATATCTACCAAGATTTGATGGTGAATGCAACAACGTCACTGCTGAGAAACATGTTCAGAATTTTGAGTCTTTTTTCTTGACCTTTTTGAAGTTGATGATGAAGATGTCAGTATTAGGATTTTTTCTCTTTCTTTGCAAGACCAAGTAAAGAGTTGGTTCAAAGCCCTGCCTGATGCGAGCATCTCGGATTACCAGAAGTTCGTCACAGTTTTCCTCGACAGGTGGATGATCGGACAGAACTTTTTATTGATTATAGAAGAGTATAATCAGCTGAAAAGAATGTCAGGGGAGACAGTACAAGAATTTTCTGCTAGATTTAACCAAGTATATTTTTCGATGCCAGTTGATATAAGACCTTCTCCTAGATCTGCTCTCTTGCACTACCCGGGTGCCTTTGATCTGGAAATGGAGTTTCAGCTGAGAGAAAAGAATATTGCAACACTTCACGAGATGCAGAACAAGGCAGTGAATGTAGAGGCTCATTTGCTGATCAAAAGAGCGAGGTTGAAAGAAGAAGAGATGAAAAACATAGGTCTGAAGAAATCGAAATCTTTAGACGTAAAGCTTGACATGTTGGTAAGTGCAGTAGAAGAGATGATGCAAAAGAACACCACAAAGAATGAGTATAATGTTGAAGCCCATGGCTCGATGATTGAAGAAGAACAAGTTGCTGATCCAAAACATTTTGTTCCTTATCCCAGTTGTCATAGTGATTTCTTTATAGATCATCTTGAAGAAGAGAGAGATGTTGATATGACATGTATGCTTGATGATGTGTTGTATACTGATGATTTGCCTCATTTTGATCAGTATGATGATGATTATGTTCTCCAAACAGAAGCTAATCTTGCAGACAAATCAGCAGCTAGTTTGTGGAAGGAGGAACTTCACTTTCAGCAGCTCGAGTACAGTGATCAACCGATGCATATCAGCTATGACAATGATGAGGAAAGTGCAGCAAATTTTGAAGTAAGTGAAGGATCTTTGCCTTTTTGTTTTGATTCATTTCAGTTCATCAGAGACAACTACCATGCAATCAGAAATCAAATGTCAACAAGTCTTGATCTGGACCATCTTGAGCGCAAAGAAAACCTTGTTCAAGACTTCTCATATTCAGATTTTCAGCCCTCGAAAGCCATTGATTTTCAAGTTGCAGATGAGGACATGGAAGCTGGTACATGTGATCAAATGATACAAGGTGACTCCGTACCATTCTGTTTTGAATCATTTCAGTTTTTGAAGGGTAAATTGCATGGTAAATCTTCAAATGAGCAGCCTGTAAGAAATCAACAATCTCTCAGTGTTAATGTTGAGGATGAGACAGATAACGAAATTCTTGAGCAGCCTGTAGCATCAGATTTGCAGCCACCAAATGAAATTGAAGGTCAGATTACAGATGAAGTCGTGGAAGATGAAATACATGATTTGATGATGCAGGAAAATTCTATACCCTTTTGTTTCAAAGCATTTCAGTTTATAAGGCAGAATCTTCGTAATATATCTCAAGAAAAATATGAACAGCCAGTAGGATGTCAGACAGTCTCAAGGGATACAGTGCAGCAGTCTTCTCAAGTTTTTGAGGATCCTATTGCTCATGTGTTGGATGATGTTTGCTATAAAAATTCTGCTCCATTAGCTAACCATGTGCCGGAAAAGAATGTTGATGATAATCTTATTCAAAGGTCGCCTTCATTCTCTTGTTTAACAGATTTTTCATTACAAAGCCCTCATCAAGGTTTGCAGTCATATGAGGAGATTGATGAAGGAGACTTTTGTTCTGTTTGTAATCAGCAAAAGTGTTTGGTTATTCACGAAATTCAGGATCCTTTTGGCAGCTTGCTGCAATCACCAAAGAAAGACAGCATAGAGGTGAGAAAAATTTTAAGATTAAGGTATGGAGATTATTTGTATCAAAGCAGTGATGTGTTAATGGAAATTAGTAGCTGTGTGTATGAAGATCCTTTCGCAGTATTCTTGAAGTCATCCAGTCAATTCATGCTTCGCAAGTTTATCAGCAGTCAGCTTGAGTTCAAATTTCCATGGGAGTTGCCTTTCGATTCTTTCCTTTTCCTGCGCATCAGAAAGCATTTGGGAAGAAATAAAATAGCAGTCAGGATGCTTACATGGTTTCATTAGCTATTCCATTTCACTTGATCAGGTGGTCCAAGAACAATTTAGAGTAGGTTGATGAATAAGCTCAATCATGAGCATCCTTCTAGTTTGTCAGTTATGTTTTAGTCATGTTATATTATGGTTTTTCAGTCTTAGTCAGATTCAGTCTACATAATGTCAGTTTTCATGTTTTGATTCCATTGCCTAATGGATGAAGGCACTGTCTGCTTTCCAAAGATCTGTAGTTCTTGGCACCTCCAAGAAGCTGGAGCTACCATCCCCATTGGAGCCAATGTTAGTGTCAGCATTTGCAGCTTTCCTTCAGTGATCAAACATGCTCTTACAAAGTGATTTTAAAGTGTCAAGGTCAAATTTTGTCATTTCAATGAGTCTTCAAGCAAAATTTGGTCACTAGGCATTAGGTCTAGGGTTTGTTTTCACTCTTTTCAAAGTTTTCCAAATGTCGGTCCATGTCACCATTCAGCTGAGTGTACCATCATTCAAAGGGTTTTCATCATCATTTCAAGTTCCATTGGGTCATTTTACAGCTTGTTCATGCTTCAGTTGTGCCTAGGTAAGGTCCATTTCCCTCTCCTAGGGTTTTGGAGGTAATTTCTCTTAGATGGTCAAATCATTAGAAAAACTTGTATCCTGATGTTCATACACCTTCCCCTATCATTAATGTACCTTATTAAACACTTCCCATCACTGAGATCCCCCAAATTCCTCATTTTTGCACAAACCCTAGTTTCTTGCCACAACTTGGCAATTTTCTAGGCTAGGCTTGTGTTTTGCCCTTTTGGACCCCTTCCCCTCACTCAATCTCTGAGATTCCACTTTCCCCTGCTTCCTAACATCCCTCCCTACTTCCCAAAATTTCCCCAAGAATTTAGAAGCCCCTTCTCCCCTTCATTTCACTTCATTTCGACAAATCCCTTGTTTCACACATTGGGATAGGTTTCACTCAAATGATGTTTTAGAGCAATAAAAGATGAATTTTGGAAAACTGAGGGAGGTTTTTGTACACAACATGCCAAGGAAAAAAAAAATCCTTCACGTTTTACACAGGTATAATGGTTTTGGAGAAATGTCAAGAATACCGTTGCCTCAGGAGAATTGATGCACCTGCATGAAGTAGTGTTGGGCGATTTTATTTTTTACATGGTAAATGAACTCAAAATTGAAAAATTACACTTGGGTTGGAAATTATACTCCAAGAGCTTTCCAACGAGCTATCACATGCCCAATTTGGACATCGGGAAGGCCTCCAAAAGCCTCCTGAAAAATGCACTATGTAGCGCGCAACGCATTGAGCCATCAAGCTAGAAATTCACCCAAACTCTTCAAATTTTCAAAATAAAATCCTTGTGTGATATTTTCAAAGCTATATAAACCATTGGAAAGAAGTTATATTCACAAGTATTCAAATCAAAGATTGAATTGAAGTGTTGAAGGGAAAAAAACTTGTTTTGAAGCCGTGGAAGTGAGTTCACAGTGCGCGCGGCACATACAAGTGGCGCGCGACGCATAGGGAGCGCACGGCGCACTGGGCATCAATTGCCTTTGTATTTTTGCACGCGCGTGATGCATACAGAGCGCGCAGCGCATTGGGCATGCGTGCAGCACATAGAGCCCTAAGGCCAGCAAACAACATTCCCTCACCCAAATTCGCATCAAATTGCCTCTTTTGCCTTCAAGTAAGTTATTCAAGCTTGCTTATTGATTCATGGATATGTTATGGTGTTTCAAATGAGGAAAGAACAAGTGTTTGATATGGTGAACGTTAAACCCTATATTCATTTCCAAATTCGCTCCATAGGGTTTTGAAACAAATGTTGGTGATATTGTTGGGTTTCAAATCTTTTGTTATTGACATATATACTCATGCCATCTACTGTCATTGGTGTCACGACTTATTATTTACCATAGCCTCACACTCTCTCTCCTATTCCATCACTACTGTCACTGTGATTACCATATCACTGTCTCACTGTTTATCATTTCTGTTATAACACAGTCCCATATTCACTATCCCACATCCTCCATTGATAAAGCCTAATTGTCATTGCAAGGGCTATTTATTTGTCCTACACTACACTACACTCATTCCTATTCACTTGTCAAATCCTCATGTAGTCAAGTAGTGGCTGTCTTCATGTTCAAACTCACTTGATAGTCCTTTTCCCACTGTGGTTTTTATTATAGCATCTTGATATATATGTGTGACACGTTTGGGCATTGAAACAAATACACCAATTTGCTCATTTCCCAACCAACCAAGCATACAGTTGACAAACACATTTTAGCGCCATGTCAGAGACAGATTCACCTTATGAGCAGGACATTGATTCATCAATCGCAGAGCTAAATATGTCAAGGAGATCTCATAAAAGTGGTCGTTACATATCAGAGAGGCACCAGAGCCTTGTTTGCAGCATCACGACGAGTACTATCTCTACCTGGGGTGGAAGGGGTCTCGTTAAATTCATCAGCAGAGCGAGTACTATCTCTACATGGTGTGGAAGGGGTCTCACCTTTGTCATCAACACACGCTCATAGAGTTGCGGCAAATCCGGGAAGACCGTGCATTGGCCTGGAAGAGACCAGGTGACATGACACCGGTTGATCGAGAGACCTGCCTCACGCATGTTAACATTCATCTGGAAAAGTTATTGGCGAAGGCCAATAGAGACAAATACATTCTCTGTCATATGAAAAATCACTATTGGGTCCGTACTCACGTTTGCAAAGCTAAAATGAAGATCCTAAAGGCAAGGTTGAGCAAAGCACTGAAACGGCGAAAAAGGCCTGATCCGCTTAGAATCTTGGCCGAGGCTTCCTTGGCTAAGCATGAGGCATGATTGTGGACCTTCACTCTAAATTTCAGCAAATTTGGAGAACATTTTGTCATTTTTGAAAATTTGGCCACAAAACAGGTTTTTCCGCCCAACGCGTAGCGCGTCCCGACGCGCGCTTATGATTGGGATACTTTCTGGAGGAAAAATTTGTATTTTTGGATTTTTCATGGTAATTTATGCATGCTCAGAAATGGCCGAAGTATTTCATCAAGTTCTGGATGATCAAAAGGGCCAAAAACACCATGAAAATCACCTTTCTGCCACCTTTTGCACTAGCAGGAAGTACTTGTGGGAGAATGAAGTTTTGGAGAGGCAAATGAGCTCCAAATTGGGAAATTTTACTTGGGTTGGATAGAAGACATCCAGGGATTTCCAACAAGATATCATGAGCTTGATTTTTATTCCAGGAAGTGCCCCAAAAATAGGCGGAAAGGCGCGCGATGCATAGAGCTCAGGCGCGCGGCGCAAAGAGATTTTTGGCTAATTTTTCTTCTTCCAGCTCAGAAATTCGGCCAGTTGGACCAGTTTTGATTGTGGATGTAATTTTTGAGTTATCTTGATGTAATTTTGTGGTTTTAATGTAACTTTGACTCACTTTTACCTATTCTAGAATATTCACTCACAAAAAAGTGAAAATCAAGTAAATGAATCAGTTTCCTTCCTTTTAGAGGCAAGTTGTTTGGCTGCCTAGATTTTAGCTCCTTGTTTAGAATTGGTTGAAACTGCTCCTAGAAGGAGGAATTCGACCCCTAGAGGCATGGGAAGGGGTTAAGATGGTCTATATGATGTAATTTCTCAATCATTTTCAGAGGTTGGACAGGTTGGACTCTTGGGAAAAGTTTGGCACACTATTGTACATATTTTCTGCATTTTGGCTAAGGAAAGATCAGAGGTTTTGCAGCACCTGTTGGGATTCTTGTGGCTTTCATTTTTGATGGTGTGTTCTCTCAGTTATTTGTAAGTTCTTTAAATGTTTAATTTATTCCATTCTCTTGTTTTTCTTCTGAAACTAAATGAATGAGTAAATGAGGTAGAATCCATTGATTCCAGTGCTCTGCCTTTAAATTTGTTTAGTTTTATATGTTTTCGCCAATTTGGAGAGGATCCTTGTTCTCCCTTGCCCTCTTCATCTCCTTGTCATTCTGATCCATCCATACACATAATCAAAAAACATCAAGACTACTACCTACCTTGCCCCAACTCAAATTCTGCAAAGATCTGGCCTTATCCCCGAGCCCAAAATTGTTTTTCCATTTTTCCAACAAAAAACCCAAAAAATTTAAAACCAAACCTTCCTATCTATTTACTAGCCTAATATCAGTATCCATTATAAGTCATCTCATCCCCTTTTGAAGACTCTTTGCCGAGATAGACCTAGAGAGAGCCCTCTCCTGTCCTCATAGGGCTAGCTATGAGGCTGAGCGTGGTTTGATGTTGCCTTGAGTTTTACCTTATTTCAGCCTAAGGTAGATTTGAGCGCTAACACCCCACATTACATTTGATGATCATGACTTGGGAAACTTGGATGAGTTTCCTTCACTAGCTTCACACCTATACTTGGAACAGGTCATCAAATATCGTGTGCCCAAAGTGGAGCCAATGGTTTGGGTCAAGGGACTAGATGATGCTAGAATTTTGAACATATTGTGCCTTCCTAACTTCGATCGCTACAACATCACCAGCTTGGTCGTTCACCAATTGTTAGCACTTGTTCACAATGGCTGCTTGTGGATCCAAGGTGGCATATCGATTGATACTACTCTCATTCACCGCATTACTGGCCTTCCTATTCATGGACCTAATCCGCGGGATGACACAGGCAAGAAATTCGAGCATCACCCCTCTAAAATTGTCCAAGACAAGTACAAGGTAAATCATAACAAGCGGGGCTTCCTAATTGATACAATCAATGACAAAATAATGCGCCTAAGTACTCATATCCTTGACTGTAAGATGATGTGGAAATATCAGGCAGCAACCACCCCTGCTCATGTAATTCAAGTCGCATGCCACTGTGAAAAGGGAGTCTACTATAACTGGTCCCACTACCTAGTGGAATAATTCCTCAATAATGTTCTTGAGACTCGGAAGCACCGAAAATCATTCTACTACTCATGACTGATCATAATGACTATATTAGTTTCCTGGGAAACCCCAAAAGAAGCAATATTCTCCCCTTTGGAGCTTGGCATGTGTGAAGGGGCGCAGTTTTCCAACCTCTGGGACTCTAAGGACACCATATGGATTTAGGAAAATAAGACCTTTTGGATACTCTATGATGGTGTCACCTCTGCAGCCATTTATTCTCAAACCACGCATATCCCCAACTGTCTATGGAAAGCATAAGCACATTGCTGTATTTCGGGTAACAATGCACAATGTGAAAATTCGAGCCCATAAGGAGCACACTTCGCATAATCTTCCATATATTACTACAGAGGCTGAAATTGAGTAGGTCATAGCTACTTGGCCGCCGGAGTGGAAGGTTGTCACCCTGCCCACTGCACTAGACGCAGCAAGTGCGTCTGGCCACCATGCAGCTTGCAAACCAATAGTTTCGCTTAGCTCAGCCACATCGTCGGTGATTCCTACCATCACATCGCAGGAAATCCCCAGAATTACTACCATGCAGCTTGAGCTAGACTCCCCGCCAGACCAGAACATAAACGATGAAGAAAACATAGGTACATATATCCCACAGAGTCTCAAATGACTCTGCAAACTATCTCAAGGGCCTTGCAAGAAGCGTAAATGCACTAAGATTGGCACGAATGCGGAAGTTACCCTAACAGAGGATTATATTGAAAAAATTGCTGATGTTGCCACCACCATGGCTGCTGATCAATGGATTACATGGGAAGACTAGCACAAGGCTACTATGGAATTTTTGAAAAAATAACTGCGGGTCCTCCCACTCAAAGTGGACACCCTTCAAGCGAGCATAGCTCAAGCGAGAGGATGAACCTTGAAATTTGTATATTTGTCCCATAACCTGCCCTGCATAATAATATAACAAAGAATCAAGTGAGCGAGGATCAAGCAAGGAAATTGGGCCAGCTGAGCCCTGCTACAGCCCTAACAACCAACACAGACAACCAACTCAACTAGCTCCCACGTGCTTCCCTTACAATTGAACTTACTGACCTCTGCAACCAAGTCTAGGAATGCCCAGTCGACCTTGATGTTAGTCTACTGGCCAACGCATAGTTGAGTGTGCTATTTAGCACCATCACTAGTGAACTACAACACCAAGAACTCCACACAGCAACACCTCAGTGAGGCCGAAAAAAATATTGTGACCCAAGTTGCTGGAGCTGGCTAGATCTAGGATGCGCATGTCACCACTATCACACAGCAAGATTCCTTGGAACAATTGATCAACTAGATCTGTAAAGATATGCCAGAAGTAATTCCTACTTCTACTAAGCCACAGGCCAAGGTAGAAAGAATGGTCACTACCTCGAGGGTGTCTCAGACTGAGGTATTGACTGTCAGGTCTGAATTCAAACTTTAGATCATAGCGTTGCAGGCCAAGCTCCAGCCTGAAACCCCCCCGGAGGTACGTGCCTAGCGAGCTACAATAATTATAAAAGACACAACTACTATCGTGATGTAGATCAGTTAGGGTGTCACTTTACTTGAGAACACTATGGAAACTTGGTCCCAGGTGTAGCACGATCCTCTCCTCTAAGAGATCGATCAGGAGTTGACTAAGAAGGAATAGGACTTTGAGCAGTTGGAAGCTATGATGTCCACCCTTGTTCCATCTCAGCACTTTGAATGGCTTCAAACCATCTACACACTTCACAGTCACATTGTTGTGCTCTAATGCATAAAACATATCCTTAGTGACCATCTGACACCCTTGTCAGAGGACTCCCTCAAGGTCTCACGGGACATAGACAATGCGGTGCAACAGTTGAACCAGGT
This sequence comes from Pinus albicaulis, assembly GCA_034641835.2. Taxonomy (NCBI): domain Eukaryota; kingdom Viridiplantae; phylum Streptophyta; class Pinopsida; order Pinales; family Pinaceae; genus Pinus; species Pinus albicaulis. The sequence goes on along the minus strand of JAXQQM020084241.1, from coordinate 67,810 downwards.
TGTTAACAGTGTCACTATTGCTTTAGAAGGACCAACATATCAGAAATTGGTGGAGATCGTACAGACTGTTTCTACGTAGATCCTTCACGTATTACCCTCGCTTACTACCATAATGGAACAACTCAAAGACAGGATGAAGACCCAACCCGCACTGTGACTCACGACGAGTCACAAGATTGTGTTGGGGAACTATTGGAAAAGGGTCTCCTAGCATCCTTTTTGTCCAATTTTGTAACATTTTGCAATATTTATTCTAGCACAAGGGGTTTGAGAATGGGTCAAAACCCCTAATCATTGTAATGGGTCAAAAAGGTATACCAATGGTCCGCAAACCACGGTTTGTAGAACATATGATAACACAAGCTAGCATGATATAAATAGATGAGTAAATTGAGTGTAGATGTAAGAAAGGAAAGATATAGAATTGAATTACAAACTGCGAATCTGTTGCATCGATTGTCTGGGTAAGGGCTCTTGCTGCCTGTGTGCGAGAAGACCCCGAGTCTTGTTGTGTGCGGACCCCGCTGGGTGTGTGCACGGGTCGATAAGTAGTCTGTAAGTGGAATATAGTTATAATTACATGAGAATACTATTTTGTGATCTTTGTGTTGTGTCTATTGCTTAAATGTATCTTTTTTGTTATGATTGGTAATGATACACATGTGGATGCGATGCTTTGAATGCATAGATCTGGTTTACATAATTTCTTGGTTAATTTTTATCTTCTTAGCACAAATTATTATGTTAAATATTTTTTTGCTGTTACAGGTCAAATGACCTCCTCATCAGCTCAGAGGAGAAGAAAAATATGGAAGGAAGAGAGAGACCTAAACTAGACCTACTTCTGCCAAGGTAACACGTCCCTATAACAGCCAAAGTGTGTTATAACGCTCCTGATCCATGAAAAGGTCACATTAGTGGCTAAGGCAATGCTCTGTTTAGCCTAGAGGGTAGCTCTACTCGTGTTTTGAGTTTGAAATAGGAAAAACCCGCGGAGAATGATTGGAAACTCCATATTTTTCTCATAGAGAGCCAGTACAAAATGGAAACTACAAGGCACTAACCTCTTATTAGGTCTTGCAAAAAAAACTAGACTCTCAAGAAAGGAAAAAGCATGGAAAGTTGAGGAAACATATTGGTTTTTTCTATTTAGAACTGGTGGAAGGAGAAAGGGAAGGTTTTCCCTCTCCATCTCCTATAAAATGGAGTTGTAGGCTCTTGGTCCAAGGTCGAAGGTTTTTTGAATACATGTGAAGCAGAGCGTTTATTGTTGTAGTGTGAAGGTCAGAGATCAAAGAGGTTCATTGAGAACTTGTTGATTAATACATCACCACATTGAGTGAAAGAGAGAGAGAGAGATTGGAAGACTGAGGAGGGCTTGGTGCAACCGATGGTTGTAATCCTCCTTTTTATAAATCAATAGAACTGTATCTATTTTTTCCATTCAATGCGTCAATATTGTTATTGTTTATCAATTACTTACATAGCATGAAATGAATGGATTAGATGTGCATTGCTTAATATTTATCATATGTTAACTTAATAGATGGGAAGTATATTGTGGTAGATATTACATGGGTGCTTTGATTGATCACAAGGTCGGGATTTGGATCTAGTGAAGGAGGATCCCTGCTTCACTGCTTAGTGCTCTCCAAATACTTCGGGATCTAAAAAGAGGTAATATTCCATCTCATTTTATAAAGTTGTCTAAGTTAACATGAACATATATGCATCTTCTTTTTGAACTATATAGCTAATATTACCATCAGCCTCGGGTACCGGAAAGCCCTGAGAGGGATATTCGATAACCAACAACCCAAGCATTTTACCCTATAGCAGAGTTGGCGACTCTGCTGGGGAGTTTAACCCCAAGTTTCTGGACTATTTCTTTCATTCCTGTTTCTTTCCTCTGTTCACATATCCTTCTGACCAACTTTTTACGCCTAGTAGACATTTCAAAAGCTAACAGAGTTTAGTTCAAACCCTGTTGGTCATCTAAAGAATTTTACCCTGGCTAAAACTGCCTTTACTAGTGTTCCAGAGTGTTATAATGCAGTCTCTGCTTGATTACAATGCGTTAGTCCCTGCATTAATGCTATGCGTTAGTCCCTGCATTAATGCTATCTTTGCTTAGAACCAGTGTGTGAATCAACCAAAATTTGCTGTTCACCCCTGTTGTGTCCCTTTTTTTGGTTGCGGATTTTTTTAGCCATCAGAACCACTCCTTTGCTAAATCCTTGTGCTTGTCTACTGAAAGGCATTGTTGTTTCTTTATTCTTATTTGAAAATTTAGTGTCAAACACATCTGCTTTTTAGACAAAGGAATTTTATTTTTTTAGTTTTTCTGCATATAGCTAGATTAATTCTGAAAATTTTAGTTAAAATATTGTTAAGACGAGATAAATAGATGTCTGAATCCTTAAGGTTGAAATTTTCTATTTGAATGTTGGTACATGGATGTTGAAAGGAAACCTCTCCTTGTAGAAATAATCTTCATCGAATTGAATATTTAGAGCATATTTTTGCATGGTTTTTTGAGTCAGAGTCTCATTACATTTCATATGTCCACTCCCCTTCCACAAGACTAATAATCAAGTGCAATAAGAATCAAGCGATAATAAATTCAATCATATAAATTTTTCTGAGCTCACACCAACAGTAGTTCAGGTTATGTTCTTGGGTTAAGAAAAGTGAGAAAATCACCCAAGATCTCAAAACTTGAGACTAGAGTCATTAATGAGCGAAATCCTACTACACTCACATTATCGGGACCACTCCTTTACTGGAGCTAAGCGCGAGACAACACTTGGGTACATGCAAAGGTAGCCCACCTTCAAGTGCATTCAGTGGGAATTCTATATATTGGGGTTCCCTTCAGGGATGTCAAAACTAGATCTGGGATCTAGGTTTTCTGCCCATACAGCGTGATGTCTACGACTGTGGCCCCCCCCCCCCCAATGATGTCTGTGATTTGAGATATCCTTAGTGGCCAAAATGTTTAGGGACTTACAGAAGGTGACTGGGATGGTCTGTACTGGTACCTAAAACAGACGGACCTACTCTGTCTTTGTTCTTTAGGAGGGTACTCGTCTTCACGAGAGTACTTACACCTATCATCTGAGGTTCGGGAGAAGCTCTAGAGCAACCGTAACTTTACTTCTGACCAACCCTCTCTGTATATTATTTTGATACTGGGTTTCATCTCCAGAAAATGGTAATACTCAGATAGGGCACCCTATTATGGTTGCTTGTTGATTGATTTTAGAGAGTCCTTTTTTATTTTTTCTTCTTTTAGGTGTGTTGTTACTGTCACTGAGACTTTATAATACATCACAATTTATTAAAATTTGTTAAAAATAAACAGGTGACTGTGGTGTCTTTCGACCATCTCCTTCTGTCTCAATGCAACCAAGGTCTCCCTCCTCTGACACCAGAGGAAGAAATGAGTCTTGGTGAACCTGTGCCTTCCACGGAAGAGTAGTCTCCATTGACAAACCCTGATTTTCACATAGCCTCGTATCACATGGAATTTCCAGAGGACCCTTTTATAGAAGGCGTTGTAACTCATTACAATCCTCCAGTCACTGACCCATCGACAACTTTGATAGTTCAGACTCCACCACACCAAAATATGTCTTCGGCCACAGAAACATCCATTTCACAACTAGCACCTATGGGGTCGGTAACAATGGAAACCAACCCCGGTTTGCCACCACCCTCCCCGCCAGTAGTAAGTTCTATACCAACAATAGGTAACCCCAGTAGTCAAGCTCTGCCTGGTCCCAACCCTACTGTCATCACAACTGTTAGTGGATCCTAGAGTCCTTCGAGATCTACTCCTACGATGACCACAACGGGACCCACGGTTCCCCCTCCCACGAGTGGGACTACTTTGGTTCCTTTTAGCAACCCTTTCGATTGGAATCCTTTGCTAAGTTCAAACCCCTTGGCCTCCATACCACGGGGTAGTGTCACCAACACGCAAATAACAGGGAACATTTCACTACCCCTGCAATCATTAGGACAAATAGGACAACCTATTGTTAACACTATTCCCTTAAGTGGTCTAAATCTCGGTGTAGGATCCACGTCGTTGCTTAATTATGCACATAGAAGCATGCCTCCAGCCGGCTCTATTGCGTCCATATGGGCCAATCCAACCCAACATCCATCTAGATAGGGGGGAACTTTTATCCTAGGGGCAACCAACCGTTCACCCCGCAATACAATATGCCCTATGGACAACAACCATATATCTCTACCCCTCCACCCATAAGAAATTTTTATCAAAGTCCTACTTATCCTACTGGTAACACATTAATGGGCAGACCCTATGGTCCAAATAGCTAGCCAATACTTCCTTGGCTAGATTCGGGGGAAAACCTACAATTTCCATTTTTAGCATCTCTAGACATCCCCAACATCTATAAACTGACTAATGATCCCATCAATCACAACCTGCTCTGGCCTCCAGTTATGCATAAGATTCCATCTGACATCTCGAAATTCAACGAGAAACAAGGGGAGGATCCAGATTCACACATCACCACCTTTCATCTATGGTCTATATCTAATTCCACGATGGATGATAGTATATGGCTTCGACTGTTTCCCCTCACTCTCACTGGCAATGCCACCAAGTGTTATATTGAATCACCACGTGCCACCATCAACACTTTTGGTGCTTTAGCTACAGATTTCCTAAAGAACTTCTAGTTACCAATCAAATATGAAACCAGAATGGAACTATTAACTTCGCTGCGCCAAGACATGACCACCCACATCTCCGATCACATTCATGAATGGAGGCATAGGAGGAGGCTAGTCGGTGCGGTTATAGAAGATCAATGCATTCGTCATGCCCAAAAATTGGATTTGATCTACTCATAATCTGGCACGCTATATGATTTACTCCCCAATGCCCCTGGCAACCCAAATTCTCCCGCTACTCAGAAACCCAGAGTTCACGTCGACGATCTCGTTGGAAAAATCTCTGGCATAGCCACAAAACAGTCTTAGGGGCAAACCTCCCAGCCATCTTTTGCTGCCACTTCCCCTAACCAAATGACTAATCTTCCTATCGCTAAGGTAAATTATGTGCAAACTTCACAAAAACCTAGTGGAAAGAATAAGAAGAACAAGAAAAAGACATCTCCTTCGGAAGAGCAGTCAAACCATCAGAATAATCCTAATCAGAAAAACGCTGCTAAAAATGACAAAGGGAAGGAGAAACCCATGAAATTTCCTTGCAAGATCTATGCAGAGGACCACTTGACATACAAATGTCTTGGTTGCAAGAATGCACCAATTTTATCGCAAACAAGGATTCAGGGAGAACACCTTCCATTCTTCATAATCCTTTCCCTAATCAACAACAGCAATAGCAACACATGGTTACGAACCCACCACAACCCCCGCCATGGGGAAATGGCGGTTCAATCCTTCTGATGAAGGATCATCCACCATTTATGGCTTTGAAAGTGTTGAACTTCAGGCACGAGCAAAGCTTTATGGAAATCCTACCATAGACACTCAAGAACCTGGCACCAGTTCGAATCCACCGCTTCCCAATGATCTACACATCAAACAACCTACTGCTGACCCTGTGATTCATCCCCCCAAAGGGACACTTCGATGCACGAATCATAACACCTCTGCACGTGTAGCCCAAAACTACAACATTGTAGAAGATTTGGCATAGGCACCGTCAGCTATGTCTGCTCTCAAAGTATTACAAACCTGTCCAACACAAAGGAAAGCCTTACTTTCGGCCATTGGTGGAATAGACTGTTGTGTAACCAGCTCCAAAAATAGAAGAAAAGAGATATCAACGCCTTAGAAATAAGCCACTTCGAGGGGGAAACCTCCAATACATTACATAAATGAACAATTCTTGGATGATACAATTTACAAAACCTTCTTTCTATATATAGGAGTCCATGGGGCCATAATGTAATCCTAGTGGGCCACAATGTAATCCTAGCCGACCTAACAATAATAATTTAAGGGCACAATAACAACAAAATGGGGGTTACAAGGGTACAATAATAACAATAAGGGGGTTACACCAACAATAATAAGTGACTATACTAGTAATATAGGGACCTAACATGCCCCTCTCCTTCAAAAAAAGTGTTGTCCTCAATGCTTGAGTAGCTCTGGGTGCTTTTGTATAAAATTCTCATCCTCCCATGTAGAATCTTCAGTGGGTAAGTTCTTCCACTTGATGAGATACTCCGAAATTGATCGATTCCGTAGTTCTCGAGTTCTTGTTTCCGTGACCGCTTCCTCGGCTCTAACATGATTTTTCCTTCCTCAATGCCCGGCAATATTGCTTCTGAACAAAGTATCAACATCGTACGATAGTTTTGATGTAGGATATTGGGTATTTTTACCGCTACAAACTTACATAAACAAATTCCCCTCAAGCAAGCTAAGTATAATAAATTCGATACCAAATGTTGTGTAACCAACCTGAAAAAAAGAAGAAAAGAGATATCAACACCTTAGAAATAATCCACTTCGAGGGGTCAACCTCCAATACATTGCATAAATGAACAATTCTTGGATGATACAAATGACCAAAACCTCCTTCTATATATAGGAGTCCATGGGGCCATAATGTAATCCTAGTGGGGCCACAATGTAATCCTAGCCATCCTAACAATAATAATTTAAGGGCACAATAATAACAATATTGGGGTTACAGGGGTACAACAATAACACTAAGGGGGGCTACACTAACAATAATAAGGGACTATACTAGTAATATAGGGACCTAACATAGACCCCCAAGATTCCATGTTAACTATCTTTGATATGGAAAAATCTCAAACTCGCTTCTCACACCAACCTCGCATTGGTTGCAAAGAAGCCGTAAGGAGACCAATCCATCATACCGTCATCGACGAAGGTGCTCGACCTACGTTATGTCACATGCTTGCCGGCTGCTTTAGGTTCTCCTACTTTTTCACCACCGTCGAATTCCCTCAAAGCTTTCGATGGCCACACATTCCTCCCAAAAGGATACCTTGCTAGCTTTCCCATCACTCTGAGTGGGAAAACGATAACTGTGGATGTTGAAGTCATAGATCACCATCTCGACTATAATCTATTGCTCAATCGCAGTTGGTCTTATGCCATGACTGCCATTGTTTCTTCGGTCTTCTGACTCATCCTATTTCCATTGGATGGGAAAATAGTCACAGTGGATCAGTTATCCTTATGCACCCCTGATTATACCACGTTACCAAGTAGCACTATACCCCTAATAGGAGACTTTCCTTACTCTTACGTCAGTGTTGGTACCGGTTTTCTGAAGGCATATTCCCTAATGGGTTTCTTTCCTCTCCCGCCGTTAGAGCTTCCAAATACAGTTGAAATGATATCCACCACATTGGATGGCTCTATAAACCCATGGATCCTACCAGAACCTTCAGACATTGATTCCTATGGAGATCAGATGCCGCTCTCACCAACCGAGTTGGTTTACCAAACCATCCAAATTACATCTGAACCCTCCATGGCTATGGTTTCGACCAATGGTATGAACTCCTCACCCATCACAATTCTTTCTAAAGATCTCCTCGATGAAATCCTACCTACAGATGAAGATATTTGAGAGATCATGTCTCTAGAAGAACGACCTTGGGGAGAATTCCACCATCGCGCTTCGATGTTTGATTCGAATGCGATAAATACTCAAATTCCATACTTTGACCCACCTGAGATAATCCATTCCATTTACACGGTTGTTCAAACCATAGATTCGAAAGGGAACATGGGAAATATTTCTAAGACAATGCTCATAGATATCTCGGTCAAAACGGGTATCGTGGAAAACATTCAGATTGGAGCAGATTGCAATCCTGAGGAAATTGCGTGCTTCGCATCCCTTTGCAAGGAATTCCATGATGTGTTTGCTTGGAAGAGAGGACAAAATTCTCGCATAGGAATATATATAAATCGTTAGCACCCTGTAATCGCAATATTGGAAAATTCCGACTGCAGGGAGAAAATTATTTCAACCACTTTGGGATTCTAGGATCTAGCCCTCCTGAATCCGGAGAGGGATCTCTCCAATAAGTGCAAAGATGGATTTGTCTTTGGAGTTTTGGGTAATGATATTAGGCTAGTTATGAAGGCCGAGGGTTTTTTCTTTTTTTTGGATGGTTGAGCATGATTACTGTTTGAGGTGGAAAGTTCTAAGTGCAAAGAGTTTCAAAGGTGTGAAGTTGCAAGCAATCAAAACAAGCTTTGGCCAGAAAGATAGATAATTGTAGATTTTAGTCCATTCTTCTATGGAGTCATAATAGGGTTTAATTGAAAAAATCAGGTTCAAGAGTGGTCCATGGGGCAAGTCATCTATGTCTAAGGATCTCTTTAAAGTTTGATTTATGGAGTGACATGATACAAAAAAGGAGGGGAATTAAACATATGAAGAACAAAGAGCAGCCTAGGATCTAGTAAGTACTTTGAAACTAGACAGCCTTTAACAAACACTTAAGAAATACATAAAATTAATCTAAGATCAGGTAAGTACTTCTAAACTAGCCTGATTTTGATGCACTTTCAGTAGAAAACATATAAAAATAGAGGGAAACTTGAAGGAAAATTTTAGAGTAGAAACTAGCAGACACTCAACCTAAACCGATTAAAAGAGACAAAACAATGGCTGTAAATTTTGATAAAGGTAAAGAGAAAGACACTCAAAATCTTGAAAAACAGAGTGCAAACATTAGTAGTACTAACACTTCAGCTAGTGCTCTTATTACAACCGTTGTCTCAAGTGTAGACAAAACAAGTTAGCAAGCTGTGGTTGCTGACAGAGTGGCAGTAAATAAGGCTGAAGCCAGCACTCCGAAGAATCAATTTCCTTTCAACCTAGAACAGGAAATGTTAAAGATTAAAATCTCTGTTCCTTTGACTGAGTTAGCTGCCCAACATGTATATAGGACCCAAATTTTGAAGGCTTTGAATATAGAGGAAAACAGAGATACAGTCAATCTTAGTGATGACCGGCCAGAGCTTATTTTTGGTCCAAATATTGAAGGTAAATATCAAGAGGGACCTGTTCCTCCTTTCTACATAAGTTTAAACGTTCATGAAAATTTTTTACACAATGCTATGCATGATTCCGGGGCTTCTCATAATTTAATGCCTAAAGCTGTGATGGAGAGCCTTGGTTTAGAGATCACCAGACCTTACAAGGACCTATACTCCTTTGACTCGAGTAGAGTAAAATGTTTAGGACTAATCAAAGATCTCTGTGTTAACTTAACCTAGATTCCAGCCAAATGCTTACTCATGGATATTGTTGTGGCTGATGTACCCCCGAAATATGGAATGCTTTTATCAAGATCTTGGGGGGCTAAGTTGCAGGGAACTATGCAGATGGAAATGACCTATGCGACTATCCCTGTTTTCAATCAAACTAGAAGACTTTACAGGGAGTCCCATATGTAGTACACAGTCACAAGCCAAGACAGACCACAAAACTCTCCTATTTATTCTGTCAATACGGGCCTTGATTCTTTTATCATGTTTAATGATGAAGCACTCTGTGAACAATTCACACTAACCGAATTAATGGCCGACAGAGAAGAGGAGGTAAAAGTCAATGAACCATCGAAACAGTTTGCTGAACCTTTAAACAACAGCAAACCAAATATGGGTCTTGAGCTACAAGTCGTGCGTCCTTCGCTTTTAAACCTTGACACTCAAAAAAGCGTTACTCTGCTTAACGAAAAGTCTGAAGAGTCAAAACAAATTCAATCAGGTGCCGCTAATCATGAAAAATCAGAAGGCACGATAGTTGAAGAGGACAGTAAACGTGATGAAACCAAGAGCAGTCCTCTGTGGATTATGTATTTTGATGGGTCATGCACTAGAAATAATGCTGGTGCAGGTGTTTGGATCACTAACACTGAAAACAACCACACAGAATGCATTTCATGCAAATTAAACTTTCAGTGTTCAAATAACATAGCAAAATATGAATCCATTCTCTTAGGCTTGCATCTCTTGATTGAAACCGGAAAATTAATGTGTATAGAGTTACGGAGTTAATCATTGAGCAAAGTCAACGGGGGAGTATAACGCAAAAACATCCGAGACTTAGAGCCTATCGGAATGATGTCATGGACCTTTTGAAAACATTCAAGGAGTCCAAAGTGATTTTTATCCTAGAAAGGCAAAGCCCCATGCCAAAAAGAGAAATAAATCTGAAAGTGTGCAAGCTCAATGCCCTCCTCACAAAACACACTTCTAGTTAGTCAAACTACCTAATCTTGAATAATTAGCTTTAAATTTTCTGCTGATAGGATAGTGAATTCGATTTGCCAAATTGTTCAATCTTGGCTTATCAGTAGATACATTGGGATAGAAATGAAGGTTCAAACAAACTCAAAATCTGAACCAAAGTTTCCAAAGAGAGATGACTCAAAAAATTTTTATTTTCTGAGTCATAAAAGAGAAGAACTGGTTCTAATTTGTCCAAAATTTGAATCAGATATCAAGGAAGAGGCAGCTCAAACAAAAGCAAAAATAGCGCTGTGAAGGAAGGAGAAGGCCATGATGAGAGACTTTCAGATCTTAAGCCTTCCATTTTGATTTTTAATTTTCTACAAATAATAATCTATGTGCAGCTTGTTTTTATGCCATAGATCAGAGCAAGTTAAATAGCTTAATCTTAACTTGACTGATTTTAAATTTCTGTCTTAGAATTTAGAGAATGAAAGTCTGTTGGATAGTTTAATCCCAACAGACAGTGGATTAGGTAGAGAAGAATCTGAGCTCAACTGATTAACCTGAGTTCAGGGAGAAATAAGGAGTAGATTTAGATTATTTTTTATGCTTTCAAAAGAATAAAATGTTGTAAAAAGAGTTTGCCAATCCAAGTACACTCTAATGAAGAAAAAAGGCTAGATTTGTAGGATTGGGTAGGTAGAAAGCTTGTTGATGAAAGATCCATTGTTTTTATGACTGCTAATATGTTTTTTCAGAAAAAGAAGATCATTCAAGGAAACAAAGGCAGCCCAATGGATAAGGCACTGATCAGCCTCCCAGAGAATGCAAGTCTGAAGTTCTTGATGCCTTCAAGAAGGCACCATCCCCAAGTGGAGCCACTGTTAGCCACCTATAAAATTTGTTATACCAAAAGGTGGCTAAGACTTTTTGAGCCTTCAAGGAACAATTTTTCCCTATCTAAAAACTGTTGGCTCTTGAAGACTCTTGAAGGCCTCATGCCTCTGTCTAGATCCCATACTGTTGTTTACATCCTAAAAAACCTCTGAAATCCTGCTGAGTTCCAAGCCAGATCACTGCTGCAAAGGCAATTTTCCCCTCCCCCCACTTCAGAACTAACATTCATTTGTTTCCCCCTTTTCTCCATAAAATTCCTCTGTTTTTCATGATTCCTCTTCTCCCCTTCATGAAAATCACTCTCATAAAGTTAAGACTCACTCTTTAGCTTTGCCATAACCCCCATTTCCATTGAAAGACCATGAAAAATGCATAGAAAACAAAGTGCTAACTCTAGAAGCGCTCATCGCAGATCGCAAATCGCGGAATCACGGTTTTATCTAAAAAATCTCATCGCAAGTTTCTGCGATGCGATCCATCGCATATCGCAAATCGCATGTTTCGTTGTTTAAACAGTTTGATCCATTGCTAATATTTGCGATGCGATCTGATCGCATCGCAAATATTTGCGATGCGACCACTCCAATCGAATTTTTCCCAGCGCTCGTCGCAAATATTTGCGCTGCGATCCATCGCAGATTGCAGATCACAATTTTCAGTTTTCCTCCAAAGAGCCATCGCAAATATTTGCGATGTGATCCATCGTAGTTTTCGCCCATCGCATAATCACAATATCACATTTTCTCTCCGTCGCATAATCCGCCATCGCGTTTTTCACTTTTGCGATTTGCGATCAGTCCCGCAGGGCCCACCATATGATACCCCCGCCTTTCATATAAAAACGCTTTTTTCCTTTGTAAAGTCAAAAATGATATATTTTGTTTTTCTGAGTTTTACCAGCCATCTGCCCGGCCCCGCATTTCCTGGTTGATGCGCCTCCGCTCTCCCAAGATCCAGCGGTCCTCACTTGCATCTCGCTAATCACCCATACGTCATTTTGTTTTCTGCTGGTGTTCACAAAACCACCTCGGTTCATACCACACCACCCTTCAACGGAGGGTGGTTTTTCCCCGTTGCCCAGCGAATCCATACACCTGCTACCATGCGTCCTTTGTACTATTTGGAAACCGCCGCGTAACCGTATTCCCCCGCGTGTTATAGTCTGGACCATGGACGCCCAGCGAAATTAATCACATCCGTCAGATCTGTAGACCCCCATCCGACGGTAATCGCCTACCTAACATGCCCGACCTCTAACCAAAGTGCCCGTGCGATAGCCAAGCTATTGTACTATGAAAATCGCATTCCCACCGTCGATCTTGCGCGATCGACGGCTCTGATTTAATCACCTTTCTGCCTCCCCTTTGACTCCATTCGATTAATCCCGACCGTTGGATGATGCCATCCAATGGCCCTGCTTCCTCCGCACACCCTCCAACGCAGTTTGACCTATAAACACAGGATTTCGTAACATTTATTTGTTTTTTGTAGGGTTTAATGTTTTTCCACTTAAATGAAGAAATTTCGTAGGCCGAGGATGACGATCCTCTGGCCTTCAAATACATCAAAGGAAATCGTTCGCAGGTGTTAAATTCACGCTGTCATCAGTGTTTCATGAGGCATTGATGTCGTATAACCCTGCGCAGCCCTATGTAACAACGAAGCACCAAGAATCCGGCACAGTAAAAGAGTATCAGTTGTAGAAGACCAGAAATGTGCCAGTACAGAGGATTGGAGACATTTTTATGGGGATTACGGCTAAGACTATTATCAAAAGCCTAATCCCCGATTTAAAAACATGATTTAAAAAATACCTAAAGTGTTTTAGTGACATCAAACCCTCCACCGCCACAAATAGGAGGTGAATTGATTCTTCCCAGCAACTAAACGCCACCTGTTGCCTCAAACCTTTCAAACCAAGGCCAAAGTTATTGCAAAGGAAGATGTTTTGCCTCAACGCAGCTGAGAAGCTACTTCTGCAAGGAACTTAATGCGAGAAATATCTGCAGAGTTATTTCAACGTCACGCCAAACCTCAAAGGTCAACAAATTCTTTCCAGCAGACCTGATAGTTAATGTAAAATAGTTAATACAGAGAACCACCTGTAAAATTCTTCATCGAGCCCCTCAAAGGGCCAAGAAGTCTTGAATCTGTATTAATTACTTTAGCAGGTCTTTTATCAGATCTCACCTCCTCATTCTTCTATAAATACTTCTGTAGAAGATGAGAAATTGTTGGTTGCAGAACTTTGAAATACACTTGAGCTGGAGACTTCTATTTGTACATAGTGTTCGCTGGCCCTTGAAGCTCTGTTTGTGCTAGAGTAGTTAGGTTGAATAGTGAAGATGATTGCTGAACTGAAACATTGGACCTAAAGATTGTAACTAGTTTGACATCAATATAAAAGCTGTTTCTTGGGATCCTGGTCTATATCACCGGTGAAGTGCTTCTTTCTTTGTTAAATCGTTTTCCTTCTATGTATGCCATATTTTTCATATTCCATTGTAAAGAATAGTTTAAAAAGGGTTAGGATTAGCTGTATATCAGTAACCTTCTCTGGCTGAGAAATATTTATCTTAATGTTTTCCTCAAACTTGTTTATTTAAGAATGATTCAATACAGTTTAAACAGTTAGGAACGTTGGCGTTCCCTCGTCCTTCTGTTTACATAAACATTGTTCTTGAATGTGATTTCCATTATTTGCTATTAAAGTTAGACTAGAGAAGATATGGTTTGCCCTGATTCCTAGACCCTTTTCTCCAAAGGCAGATTCTGAAAATTTCCCTTGGTGCTAACTGAAAGCAGACTAGGTTTAAAAGTACTTTATCTGATCTTAAGTTACATTTTGTTTTTCTTATGTGTTTTCATACTTTCTGAAGGTAATTATGTGGATTGCTGGATTTTTTTTCAATTAAGCTGCCTGAATACAGACTTGCCCAAGGAGTCAATGGTTAGCCCTGCACTTGGTTGGTTTTAAACAGTTACTTAAGAGGCTTTTCTTGTTTGGACTGACTATAAATCCTCTGAGAAATTATTATCAGTTTCCACCCCTCCAACACTTTAATGTTTCCATTCCATCATTTTAAACTCAACAATCTTGTGGTATAGATGACTTCCCCTTGGATCACTCTTGATGTTGTTGCTCAATTAAAGCCCAGATATGACTCCATAGCCCAATGGACTAAAAACCAGCGTTATATCTATCTATCTGCCAAAACTGTTCTATTTGCTTGCAACTTCTCACTTTTGAAACTTTTTGCACTTAGAACTTTCCCCTCAAGTAACATTTCATGCTCAACCATCCAAAACAAAACAAAACCCTTGGCCTTCATAACTAGCCTAATATCATTACCTTAAGCTTTCAAAGACAATATCCATCTTTGTACATATTGGAGAGATCCCTCTCCGGATTCAGGAGGGCTAGATCCTAGAATCTCAAAGTTGGTTGAAACGATGTTGTTTCTGTAATTGGTCTCTGCCAATCTTGCTAATAAATTACAGAGACCTAACATTTTTGGCGACTCCACTGGGGACCTGAGTGTTTGTATAAAACTTTAGAGACCTCAGAAAACCCTTGATTCAAGAAAACTTTGTGAGTAAGAAGCAGCCTTTTCAAGCACTACCACAAAAACGGTAATCATGATGAAACTTGTTCGAATCAGTGACAAGCTAGGTCAACCCTAGGATTCTGATAAGGCTTCATATAACCTTGAAAAAACAACTAGCTTAGCCATAAGAGTAGAGTTTCTTTGTCTCATAACCTTAGCTAAGTTTTGAAACAGAGTTAGGATATTCTTAAAAACCACACTACTAAAAACAACTCAGAAAAACCTAAAAAAATTTCAGATTGGTATTCAATAAACATGGTGGTGGACCGTAAAACTTGTTACCTCCAAAAGAGCTAAAAAATTCCACTTGGCGACTCCACGATCCTTAACAGACCTTAAGACTCCACTGGGAAGAACCCTTATCATCATAACATCATTTAAAACTCAGTTAGGGGACTGTAGGATTAAATTTGCGTAAACAGAATAGTTAAACTCTTAAAGATTGTCATATATGGTTGAACTTGTCTTATTTATTCGGGTCTAAACACACAGCATAGTGGCTTCTAGAAAGATTCAGACTAGAGCCCATCTTGGCCCTAATCCACCTGAGATAGTTGATGACCCAGAAAGTATCCTTTGCAAGTCTCCTAAGGTTAGAATATCAACTGTTTTTAGATCACCCTTGAGAGCTAATTCAGTCCCTGAAAATCTTTCGGCTCTATAATAATCACAAGTTGACTTAGTAAATCCATTCAGAACTAGGTCATTTGATGATATAATATAGCTAGACTCTGAGTCTTCACTTTCATCCCCGGAGACAAGTAAACATCCTGGTAGTAGAGAAACAACACCTCCTGATCTACATTTCCTTCACAACCTAGGTGTCTCTCATCCACGATCAGCTCAGCAGTCTACTCCTGATCCATCCACTTCTACTCATCCTACATCCACTGTTCAAACCACCACACCTCAGCCTACTTTCCCTTTTGTTAATCCACCTCTTGTGAATCCACCTCCACCTCCTACCATGGCTACATGGTATGCTCCCTTAGTCCTTCCTGTACCATTAGTCAACCTTCCACAGGACTATCAATCCAAAATCCCATTGTATGATGCTAGCAATGCTACAACTGCATCACAACATGTGGATAAGATGAATGACTACTTTGAAAGAAATGAAATTGATTATGATTCTTTCAAGCTCAGATTATTTGCTCAAAGCTTAGGGGGAGAAGTAAGAAAATGGTTTAAAGGCTTAGCCCCCCATAGTATAAATGATCTCCAAGGCTTCCATCAAACATTCTTAAACAAGTGGGAAGTAAGGAAGAACCCTCTCCAAGTTCTAGCTGATTACAACAATCTCCATAGGAACCCAGGGGAAAGTGTGCAAGCCTATTGTACCAGATTTAACAGTGTATACAACGCACTTTCCCCAGAACTAAAACCTCCACAAGGTTTAGCTTTAAAAAAATTTCCCGAAGGTTTTGATGCTGACATGACCTATTCACTGAGAGAGAGAGATTTTGCAACTCTTGAAGACATGCAAAGAGGTGCTCTTTCTGTGGAAGTCAATCTGATGGAGAAAAGAGCAAGGATGAAAGCTGAAAAGAGAGTATCCTTTAGAGAAGAATCTACACCTTCTACTTCCAACTCAAAAATGGAGAGAATGATGGAAGAAATGATGAAAGAGATGAGCATAATTAAGAGAGCACAAGCGAGCCAAAATCAAACTGCTCTCAAAATAGAAACCAGAACCAGAATCAGAATGTTAGAAGGAACCAACTTCCAAACAGACCCAGGGAAGATGATCATCAGATCACTCCTCCCTTTCATCAAAACTATGTGAGTGAGGTTGAAGAAATAGAAGACATAACAGAGGAAGAGGATATCAACATGTTTAGGGCAGAGGATGACGACTTGGAAGTTCATTATGATAGAAAACAAGGTCTTTACACACCTTATGATGACAAAAGAGATGATAATAAAAATGATTATCAAAACATGGAAAATGTCATCATAGAACCTCAAAGAGAATATGACCTTAGAAGCAAGACCAGTCAACAAACTCCCAACACCAAAACCTCTGAAAAATATTCACAAAACAGCACTACAACCAAACCTAAACCGATTAAAAGGGAAAAAACAGTGGCTGTAAATTTTGATAAAGGTAAAGAGAAAGACACTCAAAATCTTGAAAAACAGAGTGCAAACATTAGTAGTACTAACACTTCAGCTAGTACTCCTATTACAACCGTTGTCTCAAGTGTAGATAAAACAAGTCAACAAGCTGTGGTTCCTGACAGAGTGGCAGTAAATAAGGATGAAGCCAGCACTCCGAAGAATCAAATTCCTTTCAGCCTAGAACAAGAAATGTCAAAGATTAAAATCTTTGTTCCTTTGACTGAGTTAGCTGCCCAACATGTATATAGGACCCAAATTTTCAAGGCTTTGAATATAAAGGAAAATGGAGATACAGTCAATCTTAGTGATGACCAGCCGGAGCTTATTTTTGGTCCAAAGATTGAAGGTAGATATCAAGAGGGACCTGTTCCTCCTTTCTACGTAAATTTAAACGTTCATGACAAAAATTTACACAACGCTATGCATGATTCCGGGGCTTCTCATAATTTAATGCCTAAAGCTGTGATGGAGAGTCTTGGTTTAGAGATCACCAGACCTTACAAGGACCTATACTCCTTTGACTCCAGTAGAGTAAAATGTTTAGGACTAATCAAAGATCTCTGTGTTAACTTAGCCTAGATTCCAGCCAAATGCTTACTCATGGATATTGTTGTGGCTGATGTACCCCCGAAATATGGAATGCTTTTATCAAGATCTTGGGGGGCTAAGTTGCAGGGAACCATGCAAATGGACATGACCTATGCGACTATCCCTGTTTTCAATCAAACTAGAAGACTTTACGGGGAATCCCATATGCAGTACACAGTCACAAGCCAAGACAGGCCACAAAACTCTCCTATCTATTCTGTCAATACGTGCCTTGATTCTTTTATCATGTTTAATGATGAAGCACTCAATGAACAATTCACACTAACCGAATTAATGGCCGACAGAGAAGAGGAGGTAAAAGTCAATGAACCATCGAAAAAGTTTGCTGAACCTTTAAACAACAGCAAACCAAATATGGGTCTTGAGCTACAAGTCGTACGTCCTTCGCTTTTAAACCTTGACACTCAAAAAGATAGAAAAAATCAGGGTTATGGAGTCATAATAGGGTTTAATTGAAACAATCAGGTTCAAGAGTGGTCCATGGGGAAAGTCATCTATGTCTAAGGATCTCTTTAAAGTTTTATTTATGGAATGAAATGATACAACAAGAAGGGGAATTAAACAGATGAAGAACAAAGAGCAGCCTAAGATCTGGTAAGTACTTCTAAACTAGCCAGCTTTCAACATACACTTAAGAAATACATAAAAGTAATCTAAGATCAGGTAAGTACTTCTAAACTAGCCTGTTTTTTATGCACTTTCAATAGAAAAACATATAAAAACAGAGGGAAACTTGAAGGCAATTGTTGGAGTAGAAACTAGCAGCCTGCCCACCACAAATCCTCTCCTAGCTCTGCTCTACTTGGTAACTTTCAAGACAAACACAAAGATAAAAAAGAATGGCCTAAGATCTGGTAAGAGTTTCAACACTAGCCAGCTTTCAACACATTCCAAGGGAAACGTTCAAACAGTCTTTGGGGATAAAACTAGGACCAGGGCACACCATATCTTCCTTAGTTCATCTCTACTTAACATATACTGAAAATAACATTTAGGAATAACAACTAGCTCAGAAAGTAGGACGAGGGAACGCCAACATTCCTATGCTTAAACTGAATTAAATCATTCCTAAGTAACACAAATTGGAAGAAAACATGTAGATAAATATTTTCAGTAAGAGAAGGGTACTGATATACAGTAGGTCCTAACTCTATGCATGTTGTTATTTATAAGAGAAGATGAACACAGTGAAAACAGAAATAAAACAACAATTCACAATAAGAAATAACATCACCGTCGACATAGACCAGGATCCCATAAATCAGCTTGTATTGATGCTCCAAACCAGTTACAGCTTTAAGTCCAATGCTTTAGTTTAGCAATCATCTACACTTCCCAGACTAACTTATCTATCACAAGTAGAGCTCCAAGAGCCAGTGAACACTATTTACAGGTAGAAGTCTCAAGCTCAATTACATTTCAAAGTTCAGCAACCAACTCAACCAACCCCTCTCTCATCTTCTCCAGTAGTATTTATAGAAGAATGAGGAGGTGAGATCTGATAAAATATCTCCAAAGATAATTAATACAGACTTAATGGCTTCTCGGCCTTTGGGGGGCTCAATGAAGAAGCTTACATAGGTGTCCTCTGTATTAAATAATTTACATTAAAATTTAAGCTTGGTGGGAGCTCTTTTTGACTTTTGAAGCTCTTTGTTATGTTAAAGTAACTCTGCTGATATTTTGTCATTAATTTTATTTGCAGAATTAACTCTCTAGCTACTCTGAGGAAAATATATGATCTTGATCAATAACTTTGGCCTCTATTTGAATGCTTTGAGGGACAAGTGGCACTGTGGTAGCTGGGAGGAATCAATTTTCCTCAGATGTGGTGGTGGAGGCTTTCCTGTCTGATAAACACTTAGGATTTTCTTTTAACTGTGTCTTAATTGGGAGGATTAGGATTTTGATAATAAATATTTGCCGTAATCCTCATGAATTTGTATTCAATCTTCCATTTTGGTGCATTCTATCTTCGACATTGATACTCTTTGATTTTTGATTCATTTACTGTGTTCTGTTGGTGTGCAGTGTTGCGCAGGGATCATGAGGCATCGGTGCCTTTGGAGTATTGACGAGGCACAACAATTTTAAACCATGGATGGCTTTCTTTTAAAGAATCGAAGGTGCGAGAGTTAAACCCCAGCCTGCGGCCTTTCTTTAGTATATAATGGAAAAACCATATACTCACCCTTTTTTATCAAATAATGCACCCGGACTTAAAAATCCCAATAAACCAAGTTGTATAACCATTTCAGGTCACAAAAGGGACTTGCTGACGTCAGGGTGTTTGTGACCCGAAATTTTATGAAGTATTCCCTATAAATCTTATCGGGTCCTTTTTGGGGCCTGCTAATGTCAGCACAAGTGTGACCCAAAATCCTTATGAATTCTGCCCTATAGATCTCCCCGGGTCCGGATTTCATGACCATACGAGCAATCAAACGAGACCCATTCCAATCGGTTGCTGCCACGTGGGTGATGACTATGCGTTGGGGACCACCAGTTCTGTGGGGCTACTGACTGTTGTCGTGGCTGTGGGGACCAGGGCGACTGATTGTGGGCCATGGGTTGCGCCATACCTTATTTTATCCCCCGAGCTTCTTTTGAGCGTGATCACCATCCGATGAGTTGGACTCAGATCGGACGGCATACGCCAATATCGCGTTCAGCCCACAGTCTACCTTTAACGCGCGATGAGGGCGGTATCTCCAAACCTCTCAAGGCCACGTGTCAGCCTGTGGCATTGATCGCATCCAAACGGGGAGTATAGATTTCCTTTGAAAGGTGGTGCGATGAAAACTGCTCTGGTTTTTAAACAGTAAATGAGCGTGGGGACCACTGGGGTGATTGATTTTTGGGCCGTCGATCTACGGATCAGATCGATGGTGGGGATCGATTTAAGCTTTGTTCTGGAAAAAACCTTTTCAAACCCTGCAAAAATGCAAAATATTAATAAAAACAAAGGTTTAGGCGTTGGGATGGTTTTATAGATACGAAGTGGATAGGTGCCCGACTGCGGGGCCTTGATCTATATGAAATGTAATTTTATTGGGGGCTATAATATACAGGGCTAATCGACATCAGAGTTTTTGTTTAGCGCACAAAAAAATGTGCTCAGTGAGTTACTCTGATGAGATAAGCACTTAGGACCCTAGCACTTAGTTCTAGCGATGAGGCACATGGAGGGTAAATGGCTTGGATTTAGCCCAAAGGGGCTTAAACCCACAATCGAAATACTTTGTTTTTTAGGACATTTTCAAGATGTTTAGAAGGATTTTGGGGGTTTCGATATGGTTCAAAATGAGTTTTAAACCATGTAAAAGATGATTTTTATGAATGGAAGAAGGGGAATCATGAAAATAGAGGAGTTTTATGGAGGAAAAAGGGGAGAAAAATGGATGTTAGTTCTTCAAGTGAGGAAAGGGAAAAATATGATTTTACAGCAGTTTCTTCTCATGAAATTAGCAGAATTTCAGAGTGTAAAATGGGCACAGTAGGGAAGACTTTGGAGAGAGGCATGAGGCCTTCAAGAGTCTTCAAGAGCGAACACTTTTTACAATAAAATTTTTTCCTTGAAGGCTCCAAAAATGATTTAGCCACCTTTTGGTATAATAAAATTTCATAGGTGGCTAACATATAGTCGAGCACGAAATCAAATTTTATGACAATGCCAAACCTATTCGACAGCGACTCCGACCTGTCAACCCGCGCAAAGTAGCCACCATCAAAATTGAGGTAGAAAAAATTTTAAGCGTTGGTTTCACTATCCCATTCCTTTGATAGAATGGGTTTCCAATCCGGTTCCCATAGACAAAAAACAAGGCACCATCCAAGTTTGTGTTGATTATCACGATCTGAACGTTGCTTGTCCTGAAGACAATTATCCTACGTCGTTCATAGATCAAATTCTTGATGATTGAACTAGATGCGAATATTTTTCCTTTATGGATGGTTTCTCAAGCTATAACCATATTGCGATTAAAAAATAAGACCAGTATAAAACTACCTTCATCTGTCCTTGGGGCACATTTGCATATCGTAAACTCCCATTCGGTCTGAAGAATGCTGGAGAAAATTTTCAGCAGGCTATGGACTATGCCTTCCATGACATTCAACATATTGTATAGGCTTACTTGGATGACCTTCCAGCCCATTCCAGGAAACGACCTGATCACCTCTCTCATCTGAAAGAAATTTTTGCTCCGTGTAGGTCCTAAAATATACGTATGAATCCTCACAAGTGTGTATTTATGGTCGAGTCTAGACGTCTTCTAGGTTTCATTGTCTCCAAGCATGGGATTAAGATTGATCTCGATAAGGTTAAAGAAATTATTGAATTGCTGGCACCACAATCCATCCTGCGACTCCAACGTTTGCAAGGGAAGGCAAACTTTTTACGTTGATTCATTGTTAACTGTGCAGAGATGACGAAAGGATTTATTTGATTATTTAATAAGGGAACACTATATTTGTGGGATTACCAAGCTCAATGGTCATTTGACGCTTTAAAATAGGCACTTGTTTCAGCCCCACTCCTTAGTGCCCCCGACTACTCACGCGACTTTATCCTCTACCTGGCAACCTCACCACCCTCACTTGGAATGGTTCTGGTTCAAGTTCATAATGATGACAGTGAGCATGTCATATACTACTTGTCAAAAGGTCTGGTTGGACCTGAACTACGTTATTCACATGTGGAGAAAATTTCTCTAGCAGTAGTATTTTCTGTCACCCGACTCCGACACTATATATTGCTACGACATGCTATTGTTATTGCTTTGGAGAACCCCATGCAGCACATCCTGTCTCAATAAATTATTTGAGGAAAATATTCCAAATGGATTATAATCCTCCAACAATTTGATTTGGTCTTCACAGCTACCAAAGAAAATAAATCTCTAATCTTTGCTGAATTGTTATCGGACCTTCCCATAATTGACCCAGGAGAAGTAGCTCATGATCCATTTCATGATGAATCTATATACTTGGTCGATTCTTCGGACCCATGGTATGCAGACATTTTGGTCTACCTACAAGCCCAATGCTTCCGCCCAACTCTCACGTCCAACCACCGTCGTCGTATTCGCCACCATGAAAAACACTACCTCGTGTTGAATGATACTTTATATCATTGTGGTATCGATACTATTCTTCGGTGTTGTCTCACTCTTAATGAAGCAGAATGAATTTTGAATGTCTGCCACACAGGGGCATGCAACAGTCATCTTTTGAGCATAGCTACTACCCAAAAAATCCTGCACGTAAGTTATTATTGGCCCACTTTGTTTAAAGAATTCATTGCAGTGGTCCAGAAGTGCCATCCGTGTCAAATTTTCACGAAGAAAATGCATGCTCATCCCACCCCTGTTCATCTGGTTGTCTCCATTGGTCCTTTCACTAAATGGGGAATTGACTTCGTCACCTACAATCCCATTTCGGAAAATGGACACAACTACATCGTGGTTGCGGTCGACTATTTTACAAAATGGGTGGAATCCATTCCAACTTTTAAGGTCGATGGTAAAATCTCCGCTCTATTCATGTTCAATCAGGTGATCTGTTGGTTCAGCATACCCCTATCTATTGTCACATATCATGGATCACACTTTCAGAATCATATGATGACTGAATTAACCTCCATGCTAGGTTTTCTACAAGATTAGTCTTCGTCCTACTATCCTCAAGCTAATGGTCAAGTCGAAGTTGTAAATGGCATCCTCAAAACCATGATTCATCTATTAGTCAGAAACCATAAAACCAAATGGCATCAAAATTTGTATTCCGTGTTATGGGCACATCGAACGTCAGCCAAAACTGCCACAGGCTTCATGCCATTTCAACTTGCATTTTCCCTAGAAGCAGTACTCCCAATCGAGTGTGAAATTCCATCACTCAAACTTGTTGTTGAACTCATGCCCGACACCACTGCGATAGAAGAGAACTTTCTCTCGCTCGATCATTTGGAAAAAAACTTGTTGAGATGCTACACTAGCACTCAAAGCTCACCAGCAC
Source organism: Pinus albicaulis (assembly GCA_034641835.2). Classification (NCBI taxonomy): domain Eukaryota; kingdom Viridiplantae; phylum Streptophyta; class Pinopsida; order Pinales; family Pinaceae; genus Pinus; species Pinus albicaulis. The sequence continues at coordinate 44,315 of JAXQQM020084241.1, read as the reverse complement.
CAAGTCAAAGCTCAATACGACAAATCTGTCAAGCTGCGTTCTTTCCAAGAGGGTGATCTTGTTGTACACTATGATCAGAAACATGACCTCTTGGGGGCAGGAAAATTCCAACCATTATGGCTTGGTCCTTACATCCTCACCAAGGTCCTTTCAAAAGGAGCTTACACACTTCAGGACAGTAATGGAACTTTGCTCGCAGAGCCCCGCAACAGGCTCTATCTAAAGAAGTATTTTGCTTACTTCCCCACTGGGCATATGATTTGTAATTTTATGTATATAATTTTTGCCTATTTTTTTGATGTCTCTAGATATTTTTGGGTTTTTAAAGTGTTTTTTCTCATATGCAATATTTTTCTTTCACAGAGATTTCGTCATCCCCCTTATCATATGTCGGATATGCAGACGGTGCTAGTCGTCACACTAGACACATTGCTTTAGCTACTTGGGTCCTCTACACACCTGAGTCAGAACTTCTTGGTTCTTGGTTCTGAGTCAACAGCGCTGCCTTAGAGGGGTGGCTTGTCTTAGAATACAACGCAGTTTTTGGAGGGAAAGAATTCAAAAGTGAATGGAAACCCTAATTTTGGGACCCATGGTGAAAGAGATTTCATTTGATTTATAAAAAATAAGGAGCATCTCATTTGGTTCATGCTTTGATTCAAAAATTTCATGGTGAGGCCAAGGAATTGCATATCCGGGCTGTTTAGTAGGATTTCAGTGCTCTTGAGCACTGGGGGTGTTCTCGGGAGGGGATCCCCCACCTCTTCCTCATGTGAGGAGAGGATTTAAGCTGCATTTCCTCATTCTGGTATTTGGCCAAGCTCACTCCTTCATTTGTAGCATTATTTCTGTAGCATAATGGTGCTGTGTAGTTGGGGTAGCAGCAGAGGAACTCATTGAATCTTTCCCTACTTGAATTTTAATGGAGGAGTGATTTCCTCATGGGAGAAGCTGTAGATAGGGCTCTTAAACTTCATTTCAGATCTATGGCACCAGGCCACTCATTCACCATCTCCCACTGCGCAGTCATTTGGAGAAACTGCGTTATTCCATGAGGGCAGTGTTGAGGGAGATTCTTGTGCTCATCAGGAGGAGTTCTTTTGAGTAAAATGGGATCAACACCTTTCCTTTAAGGGAATTATTGAAGGAGGGCATTATCATTTCAGACCAGCTACAACCTCATATTCATTTGGTTTCAGTTTCGGTGACAATTTTTTTGTCACTATTGTATTTTATCCTGCATTTCTAGCAATCTCCCTGAGATTGGCTAGAAATCCCATATTGTAGGTTTTAACCCTGAACAGAAATTATCTACTCACGAATCTTATAACAGAAGATAAACAATAGCGAGAGCATAAAACATAAAATAGATAAACACAGAGATTTTCCCCTAGATCCCAAATCAGGACGACCAGCTTGATTTTTCATTATATTCCTTTTAGTGTTACAACACATATATATACATGCTGAAGCATACATGAACCCCAATCCATAAACCTTGGATTAGAACATAACCATAGTTCCCTTGACCGGATCTACAAAAAATACCAGGGGCTAAAAACCATCGTGCCCCAATACCATGTGAAAAACCATGCACAAAACAATGGATGCGGACTACCCACAGGAAATTAAGGACCAAAAATTTTCGTCGAGGCGCTGCCCCGGACCCCAACAGGGGGGGCTACCACCCCCCCTGTGACCCCCCCATTGCGCCCAGTGCAAAGGGGGGGCTATCGCCCCCCCCTCTTACCCCCCGCACATGCTTAGTCGTGGAAAGAATATAACACATACCCAACACATATTGAGCCCATTTTCCTTTCTTGGGCCATTTTCCTTGTATGTTTCAGCTACATTATCATTTTTTATGTATTCAGAAGCTGCATCTCTCATAGATATTGCGCAGTTATGGTTTCTCGACATTCTGTGTAGTTGTAGCTACTCCGGCATTACATGGTATATTCATTGGAGCTGGTTCTAGAGGATTGAGAGGTTTATTCCCTCAATTATTTATTGTGTATTCATGATGAAATCATAATATAATGTTGGTTTTACCATTTCCCCTCTTATGATGTATTTTAGATTTGCAGAGTTGATGTTCGTGTTCATGTATTGTTGTAGCTCACTCTTTGAGAATTTTTTCAAGAGATCTAGATTGGGGAGATCTGAATAACCCATATAGATGCATTTCTTTGAGCTCATTTCTATAGGGGATCTTTATTAGAGTTTTTCTAAGGCATCCCAGTGTTGGTTTACCTTATTTATGTAGCATCTTACTTATACAATGTCCTTAAGGACCCTATAGCAGAAATTCCCGAGGTGGAATATTGCATATCCATAGCTAGAGTCTGAGAAGGGCCAGCTAGCCTCAAGATTTCTCCCTTCTTTAGAAGGAGTCATATCCTGTAAATTCCCCATCATTCAATCTCTGAAATGGACTTGTGATAGATCACTGAAGAAGGAATTGGAATATCTTAAGATATTCCCGATGGAGTGGAAATTTCCCCATTTGGGATATTAGAGTGGTATCAGAGCATTATCTTGGCTCAACCTGTGCCCAAGATCCAATGATATTAGAAAGAGGAGTTTCTATCCAAGGAGAATAGATTGACAGAGGAAACAAGGAAAGAGGAATGAAGGAAGAGGAGGTTTCCCTTCTTCTTTTACAGACCATTGAGGAGATTATTGAAGATCTTGAGGAAAGGGAAATTTGGAGAAATTTTTTGAGAAGGGTTTGTTGATGAGACAAATCCTAGCTACTTCAGAAGGGTGTGAGCATTCAGCCACACATTCAGATCCACAGTGCGGTCCTTTTTTCATTTGCATTTCAAATGAGTGGAGGAAGAAATGAAGCCATGGGAGGAGCAGCGATGCAACTCAAGGTATGGCACATGATTTTTGGTTTGAGGGTTTCATTTTCCATTGTCATGCAAATACAAAAACATTTGATGCATTCACTAATGGTTTGATGGAGAAAACTTGGTGAAACTAATTGTGTCATAAACACAAAAACTTTGCATACACTGGAAAGAACCAACAGTGCTGTCACATTAGGAGGAGATCCATCACCACATGGAGGTGAACGGGGAGCCATTGCTTCCATTAGAGGAGTCCTTGTGTCTTTGCAAGGAGTTCCAAATATTTTTTCATATGGGTACCAAGACACAATTCCAGAGCCCTATGTAACATTTTACTGGGGATTGTGAGATGGAAGGGGAAGAGAAGGATCATCATGAAGGGATGATGGGCATTCACCCATATCGATTTCACAAACATTCTACACAAGGGAAAGAGACTGCACTGCGTAGAGGAGAGAAGGAAAAATTAGTGCACTCATAGATGATGTTTATTTCAGATATTGTTGTCTCACTTTTGGAGGCTTTCCACTTGGGAGGCCACATGATCTTGAGATTATGAGAGGCATCATGGTATTTGGTTCACCACTCATTGGATTCTGTATGGGTGGAGACATTAGAGGAATCCATTACAACATAGTGAGTTTGGGGATAAGCACAAGGAGGAGGGATACACCCTCTCATTTTCAGCCCCACCCACTCTCATCAGTTATACTACGCAAATATATTTTGCTGCATGGATGGGGGATAGCATCTTCATGATGCAGGATGGATGCTCCATGGGTTTGGTGGGAGAGGATACTTCCTTTGAGGGCGGACTCTTTCATGCTTTGGAGTAGATGGAGGCCACTCATGCTTACCTTGCCCAAGATCGGGAGATTCTTTGGAGATGATAGTCTTTCATGAGAGGCCTATTTCAAGAGATAATAATTTATTTTAAGCATGCGCAGCTGCATGATGGGCATGGAAACAACTTGGAGGATTACTTTGGCATGAGGGGATGTCAAGGTAGCAGGCAGCAGTGTGATGGAGCACCACATTGCAGAATACCAGCGCTGTCTATGTGGAGGATTGATCTAGGATGGAGGAGTCAGGTTTGGTTGAGCATTCCCTAGGATATTGATGCATGCTTGATTCTTGGATGGCCTTGGTGGAGGTGGAAGATACTAATGGATGGTATGATCATCTATCATCATGGAAGGTTCTTCTTGACTAGAGTTTCTAGTCTCAAGGAGAAATTATTTTCATGCAGCATGTGAGGACTTCCTAGCCATGCATTTGGATGTATACTTTGATTAGCTAGAGGAGTTCACTTGGAGGGCATTAATCATGGAATACATCATCATATGGAGAGATGCATAGCCTGATGGATGATGGAGAGGACATCGCAACCACTTCCCTACTCATTGGAGATTAGGGAGAATTTTTAGTTGAGCCATTCTAGCTCAACAGCTCAAGTGCATGAGGGAGAAGTATAATTTCATATTTTGTATTGTACTTATTTTCCTTGTTTGAGTAGCATGATGTATCAATAGGGCTTGTACCTTCTTGAAAATTATATAAGGATGTACTTGCAGCAATTTGTACTGGAGAAATTGACCAATCTTATGGTAGGTTGTGGAGGAGGCCACATACTTCTTGGTGTGCACCATTGGCAGCTATTTGTACTTTAAAGATTCCATCTCATGAGATGTTTGTGGTAGAAAACAAGTGGCTGGGAAAGCACTTGGTATGTATATCCTTGATGGAGGTAAGAGGCTCACTGCATTGGTCCCATGAGAGGAGTAGTGACCCACTCTCTAGTTGTCTTGTGATAGCTTGTTTTCATTGTATTATGCTACCTTGTATTGCTGATGCTTATTTATTCATAGGGAGCACTAATTGGAGAGTGAATTATATGTTGGGACAGCCCGTTGGGAGAAATATTCTCCCCATTACACATGTTCTATATTGCAGGAGATACCATGGGCAAACCATGATTTCCATATTGCTACCTTTCTCTTCTTGTGGGGCAAACCAGTTAGAGAATTTGAAGAGGCATTTCATGGCTGAATATTTTGATGGGGTAACTTGGGCCACTCTTGGAGGCCATACCATTTCAGCCCAAGGATAGAGGCAGCCCCATATGTACTACAGGGGGAGATAAGAGCTTATTGGGATGAAGCAACAAAACTCTCCATTCAGCCCCACTACATTGCACAAAACCGGGGGCAAGATTCTCATTTGGATGATAGCATGGGTGAGTGGATCACCAGTGGGACTATATTTTCCCATGCATGTCATCACTCCTACCTTGAGGAGCAGGGAGATTTCCACCTACACCCTCTATCTTTTCAGGGTGTACACCATTCCGGTTTGCATACTTGGGAAGGAGCATTGGAGGGCAGATTTATTATAGCATATCTTGAGCATGGTGGGGATTTTTGATGAGGAGGCCAAGGAGAAGAAGGGGGGGAATTTTTTTCTCTCTATGCAGTTGCTTGAGGACAAGCAACATGTGGGAGGGGAGGGCTGTAATGTTCCCAATTTTAGCCTCAAGCTAAAATGGAACATTATAGTGGTATATTTTTATTTTTCTTAATGAAATTGGTAAGGAGATTCCTTAACCCCTTTTTTATGGAAAATAACACTCCTTGTGTGAAAGGAGAAGTAATAAAGTAGCTGAAATAAACACCTAATGGTGTGAACGTGATGAGTATCACCTTGAGTTGGCCATCTTTGACCAAGTCAATAGCATTGCCTTAGAGGGGTGGCTTGTCTTAGAAGACAACGCAGATTTTGGAGGGAAATCATTCAAAAGTGAATTAAAACCCTAATTGTGGGACCCATGGTGAAAGAGAGTTCATTTTATTTATCAGAAAGAAGGAGCAGCTCATTTGATTCATTCTTTTATTCAAAATTTTCGTGGTGAGGCCAAGGACTTGCATATCCGGGCTGTTTAGCGGGATTGCAATGCTCTTGAGCACTGGGGGTGTTCCTGGGAGGGGATCCCCCACCTCTTCCTCATGGGAGGGAGAATTTGAGCTGACTTTCCTCATTTTGGCATTTTTCCAAGCTCACTCCTTCAGTTGCAGCGTTATTTCTATAGCAGAATGGTGCTGTGTAGCTGGGGTAGCAACAGAGGAAATCATTGAGTCTTTCCCTACTTGATTTTTAATGGAGGAGTGATTTCTTCATGGGAAGAGCTGTAGAGAGGGCTCTTGAACTTCATTTAAGATCTGTGTCATCAGGCCACTCATTCAACATCTCCCACTGCGCAGTAATTTGGAGAAACTGCGTTATTCCATGAGGGCAGTGTTGAGGGAGATTATTGTGCTCATCAGGAGGAGTGCTTTTGAGTAAAAGGGGATCAGCCCCTTTTCCTTTGAGGGCATTATAAGAGGATGGCATCAGCATTTCAGACTAGCCACAACCTCATATTCATTTGGTTTCAGTTGCAGTGACAATTTTTTTGTCACTATTGTATTTTATCCAACATTTCTAGCAATCTCCTTGAGATTGGCTAGAAATCCCATATTGAGCCCATTTTCCTTTCTTGGGCCATTTTCCTTGTATATTTCAGCTACATTATCATTTTTTATGTATCCAACAGCTACATCTCTCATAGATATTGTGTAGTTATGGTTTCCTGACATTCTGTGTAGCTGCAGCTACTCCGGCATTACATGGTATATTCATTGGAGTTGGTTCTAGAGGATTGAGAGGTTTATTCCCTCAATTATTTCTTGTATATTCATGCTAAAATCATAATATAATTTTTTCTGTACCATTTCCCCTCTTATGATGTATTTCAGATTTGCAGAGTTGATGTTCATGTTCATGTATTGTTGTAGCTCACTCTTTGAGCATTGTTTCAAGAGATCTAGATTGGGGAGATCTGAATAACCCATCTAGATGAATTTCTTTGAGCTCATTTTCTGCAAGGGAGTTGTATTATAGTTTTTCTATGGCATCCCAACACTGGTTTGCCTTATTTATGTAGCAGATTCCTTATACAGTGTCCTCAAGGACCCTGTAGCAGAAATTCCAGAGGTGGAATATTTCATATCCATAGGCAGAGTCTGAGAAGGGCCAGCTAGCCTCAGGATTTATCCCTTCTTTAGAAGGATTCATATCCTGTAAATTCCCCATCATTCAGTCTCTTAAATTGACTTGTGATAGCTCACTGAAGAAGGAATTGGAATATCTTAAGATATTCCCGATGGAGCAGAAATTTCCCCATTTGGGATATTACAACAAGCTTCATGTCAAAACATATTTTCACCCTATTTAAGCAAAAAAAATTGCATAAAAATTCAAAAGAAAAAAATACTTTCAAAGTACGCTAATCATTCCTTTCTTACCATCTAACTCCCACTGGGTGCCAGGGGGAAACACTAGCTCTGGATCTCCGGTGAAGTTCATCCCTGCATAGGGATAATCCTCAATCATGATGATTTGATAGTTGAGCCAAACAAAGAACCCATCATCAAAACAGTGACATATTGGACCCTCTCCAGTCCGCGGGATCAAAGTTTCCCATCAAGTTTGTCTTGGCTCCAGTGGGCCCAATACCTCTGTAATCATCCTAGGTCTCATCACTAGCACTCACTCTAGTAGGAAAGATATGATCAATGTACCGTACCCAAACTCTCTTTCGATACAGGACTTGCATGCTCTAAGTTCTGCACGAACCTGATGGAAAACCCCTTCACACCAATCAAATACCTGAGGCTGCATACAGTCTAATGCTAGCAGCATCTGGGCCTTGGTGGCCACATGCTGAATCTTGGACCCTGCCAAGCGAACGGTCATCCATAGTAGAGAACTTAGTGGTCTCGGAGCCACTCGAGCGATGGGCACCCGGTTACTAACTGCCTCTATGTTCTGTATGCAATGAGCATGAATAAGATCAACAGTAGAGCGAGGATCCGCTCTGGACCCCATCAAGTTGGGCCTTGGTCCACGACACGACATGCCAATCAAAAAGTAGATATCATCCTTCTTAATGGAGAGCTCATTTCCCCCAATGTGAAAGACATGATAACACTCATCCCACTGCTGAAAAAACCACCTCAGTAGGTCCTCTTGAACCCTCATCAGTTCCAACCATGCATATTTTAGCAAACCACACCTACGGAGAGCTAACAAACTTACAACATCGGTGACCATGTCTCGTTCTTCTGGTGCATGTTCCCTTTCTCGCCAGATACTCATGATAAATAGTTAAATACCTGACAGAACAACATTTTCAATGGATTATAATTTGCTTGGAGTGCTTAAAAATGTTATATAGGAGGTTCTTAAAAAATGTTTTCCACCTAATGTGGGCTATAGAGAAAAACAGAGCGTGCTAACACGCCCTTCCTGTTGGATGGATAAGTTTTTCTTGCAGAAAAGACAGACCTCCCAAGTGTCCTATGGACAGCTAGCAACAAACAAACAAATAAAAACTATTTTCTCTAGATATTTTTTGACTTGAAATTAATTATAACAGGGTTTTAGAAACCTACTTGTAGTCTAGCATTGATCTTCATTCCAGTGGCTTGAAGAAAGTTGTCGTCAAGGATCTACAATCACAAACACAAGAAAAGATCAGAACCACTTTCATAATAAATTAATTCATGAATCAAGAATGTATCAAGATGATCAAGGAATTCAAGAAATGAGATAATTAATTAAATAACTCATTGATTAAACATGATAAATAAGCTATTTAACTGAAGAAATCATTGAGAAAACAATATTCATTCGTATTAACTTAAATAAAGAAGAGCCTTACAACCGTGTCTGCCTTGATGTCATATAGGCCTTCCTGGGGTCCGGAATAGGCGTTTCCTTTACTATAACAAGCCTTTCACTCTCTCAGCTAAAAGCACATGGGTGTGTAATCATTCCCATATAATGATTAGCTATGAGAGTATGATTCTCTAGAGAATTTCTCCTCAAACATTCTCTAAGTATAACTCACTAACTCTCTCTCTCTCTCTCTTTATATAACCTTTGAAGTTGCACTATGGCTTCAATTTATAGGAAAAGAGAGAAGTTCATGGTTCCACATAAGAAAGATAGAATTCCCTTTTGAAGGGATTGGGCTCCATAAATCAAGGGGTAGGCTCCCATAATGGAGGAATGAACATACATGATAGGAGTGAACCTTCGACCGGATAACTGCTTCTAGAAGCTTCCAGATTTGACTGTTGGGCTTCTGAATGTTACTTTCTGCCTTTGTTTTATCTTTTACAGGGGTCCGCACCTTTAATGAATAAAAATTGCATTTAGCTCCACATGATTTAGAGCAAAAAAGTGTGGCACTGCAGGCAATGTTAAGAGAAAGTGCGGTACAAGTGTTTTTAAGACTTTTATGAGTTTTTCTCTCAATTTCAAGGCCTGTATTTAGGAACTTTGATGTTGTAGACTTCTAAGGGAGTACTAAAACGTCATGGTGACAAATTTTAGTGTAACGAATTTCCCCCTAAATTACGAAGTCTGAGAGAATTTGAAGAGTGATGTGCTTTATCATTTCAAGGATTAGCCTATGGACACTCCAGTTGGAACCTTGTAAAAACATTCAATGAAAATCATATATATATATATATATATATATATATATATATATATATATATATATATATATATATATATATATATATATCATCACTGAGGTAGCCATTCCCATACTCAGATCAAAACTAACTAAACTTGTTCTGATACAAAAATGATTTTAATATTACATCAATAATGTAGACACAACATGGACGTAGCCATCTGTATTGAATAGTCTACTGCATAATGAATAATAAAACTCCTCATAGCCTGGATGGTGGAAACTAGATCCAGGGTCTTGATTTCTGCTTCCTGAACTAGTACGATTCTACCCATGTGATTAAATGTGTTGAAGTCGAACATGGTAGAACCCACTTTATTACCATTCAATGATGTGAATTGTTAACAAGTGTGAGAGAAACCACCAATAATGACAATGGCTCTCAAAGTACTCGGTACAATCCATAAATGTGAATAAGTGATATGAAGTCGAACATTTCACGGAATCATTCAATCGAAGGTCGATGATGCAACCTGTCATCGAAGGCAAGAAACCTGCCATTAAGGCATGAAGATTTCAAGGTACTGTTGGATTCTAGATCAACTTTCTAGATGATGAGCTGTCGTCGATAGAAAGTGATATGTTGTAAGAAAGTTCACGACATGAAACCATAGATAAATTTTTGAAAAAATTATTTGCAAGGACTGACTCAGGGATGGTCAATGTGAATAGAGACAAATGTTTGCAGATGAATGGTTTTTTTTACTATCCTATTGAACACATAAAGACACTGCAGATGTTTTGGTGATAGTTACCCTAAGCTAATACCCAAAAACCGGCTGAAGACCTTCAATTGGTTTGATTAACTGATAGGCAAGGGATTTTCCCAACCCAGGTAGAAGTGTGACAAAAAGTGTCATGTTCAAGAGTGGTATAATGCTTTTATAAATAAAATTGTAACAAATGAATCCATTTTCTCTCTTTTCCCCCACCATTTCTGGAAAATACCTCTTTATTTTTGACAAGCTTGAGTAGGATAACATTTGCTTGTTTATAAGCTCATCCTTCAAATGAGTCCAACTTAATTTAAAATAAAACCCTAAGAAGGAGTGGTCCGTTCCTATTGTAAATTGATAGGTCCTTTACTATTAAATTTTAATGAGTCTAGTATAGGAGAAACTCAGTCTTTTTCGTTTTTAGGGAGTCAGGAAAAAAAACTTAAGAAAACTCCATGGGTGTAATTTTTCGTAAATTTAGTCTCTCAAGTCCGAAAAATGATAAAATAATACAGGAGAGAACTCTATTGACCATGATTAGTCAGTTTATAACTTTTTCGTAAATAGTCCATTTCAGTCCAGAAAAGGGGTAAACTTACTTTGAAAGGACGATTGTTCATTTCCTTTAACGAGTTCGAATAGTCAAGTACTCGGTAATATTTTCATCTTTAAAGAGTCTGAAAAGAGCTTAAAAGAGAACTACAGGGTTTTGCTTTTTTGTAAATTTTTAAGAGCCCGAAAAAGTGATAAAAGTATACTCTTCATCAAAAATGATCATTTTGCTTAAAAAATCTGGTATTTTGCACAAAAAACTCAAAAAATTAAAAATACCTGCTTCAATAATAAAAATATTTTGAAAAACCATCTTTTTAAATTGAAAAATAAACAAATTTAAATTTCATTTATTTGAAAAAACTTATAAAAAGGAGTTTTTCAAGTTCATTTTTACCATTTGAGTTTGGAGTGAAAATTTTAGAGCTTTTGGAAAAAAACGCTTTGGAGAAGATTCCAGACTAACTGACCGTTGAAATCAAAAATCATCTGCTCCAGGTAATCCACATCCTCTTTTCCTTTATTTTCATCCATTCATTTCCTTAAATTAGGGTTTAAAATTCATTTTTGGAGAGAAAATTGGTTCAAAAATCTGCCCTCAGGGGTTCGTAGGTAAGACACATGGTACCTGCAGACCACGACATTTTATTACAAAGGAAAATGTTGGGCCCCCACACTTTTAGCACAGAGCCCATGTGGATCTACACACTGTCTCTGAACGTAAAGTGCGGGGGCACCGTAACGAATTTAAAAACACAAATTCCTCCCAAATTACCCAAAATTTTTGTTTCAAAATGACTCTAATCTTTCATTTTGCTCATTGTAGGATATGTAAAATGCTCATTTGACGGGAACGTGAACATGAGGAGGTAGATGAAGCAGCAATGATTCATCAACCTACATTGCAAGTTTTAAGAGCATGCAGGCTATTCAAATTCTAGGCTATCAATAGCATGAGAGCTCAAGTAGATCTTCTCACTTGGTTGGTAAACAAGTGGGACGTTCAGGACCAGTGTTTCGTAATTGGAGTCAACCAGCTCGAAATGGAGCTGGAAGACATATATTTTTTGACTCGTTTGTCTAAGAGAGGAAAACCACTTTCTCTATTTGGGGCTAGGCCAGGTGGCTAGTCTGTTGCTAGCTTGCAATTAGAGTTTTGTAATGACGAATCCAATCCTAGAGACAAACATATTGATATTAAAACTATCATCCGTCCCGAATTAAAAGTGATTGCATTTAACGTTACCAAGTTGTGCGGAAGTGCAGCTTTGCATGTGGCTACTGGATCTCAAATGCGGATTGCAGTAGATTGCTTCCAAGGCACTATATTCAACTGGTGCAAGGCAATGTTAGCTAATGTCAAAGGCCAACTAACTAGAGAAAAAAATGGGAAGTTAAATAACTTCGGATATGGATCTATCGTGGTTACCTTTTCTTTAGAGAGGATTCCTTTGTTAGCCCCACAACATATTCTTGTTGATGTTGGTAGACCTCAAGAGCCTCAGATGGGTCGATGGGTTGCTTTGATGGCCTGTCACAGCAAGGGTGGGGAGATTGTCTGATTTCTCTCAACTTATTTTCGTTGGTTAGAACACCAACTTTTTGTGATAGAGGATTTTTCTTATACAGGCATAGATTTCCATGGCGATCGAGATATGCCACTTCCTCCGGGAGCTTAGTGGGATGATTCAGGTAAAAAATCTCTTTGACATGTTCTAATTTATGATTTTTATTTTGTTTTTTAAATAGTCCAAAACTGATAAAAAAAATTTCAAATGCAGATGTGGTTCCACGTCGACCAACCACTCTCCGCCCCTTTGACCGTAGGAAAATGGATGCAGATGCAGCAACACCACGGCCACAAGATCAGATAGCAGAAATCCTGACTGATTTGGAACACCACCTGGAGTGGCTAACTATGGACATCCCTGAGACTACCATAGATGACATTCCACTCCGTTTACAGAGATACGTCATTGGTGTTCCTGGACCATTCAGGAGATTTCTGAGTAGAGTGGCATGAGCAGTAGTGTATTATCATGATCATTACCATGGATAGTGGATGATTGACTGTATAGACTCATTTTTTTGTATCACTTTTTCCCAATCATAAGGCGTTTTGAACCTATGATCGAAGACGATGTACTATTTTTTGAACACTACTTCTATACTATGATATACTATTATTTCCAGTTACCTGTTCAATAATGTTATCGAATGTTGATTTACTACTTTATTATTGCAAATTTATGTTTATAACACTTAGAAGCTATTGCATCTGCTATTGTGTTTAAATTTCTAGGAATGTATTGATACTCAATATAATCGAACTCTCCTTCCAAGAGACGAACCCTTAAAAATAATCTTAATAATACTGGGTGTCTAATGGAATATACTCGATTTAACTGTAATACAACGACTTCAGGATCTAACATAACGATCAATCTCTGAATTCCAAATGAAATGAATTCCGACAATAACTCAATAACTGCACTATATTCAGCAATATTGTTCGTTTTTTGACCGAGGCTTACCCCATGCATAGATACTAACTCATCAGTGGGTGAATAAATAACCCAGGCTATGGAAGAGATGTTCCATGTACTATGACAAGCACCATCATCAAAACCAATATATTTTTGAAAAGACGTCGACATCTGCGATATCAAGAGTAATCCAGATAAGAAGGAATAGTAGTAAAAGCACACTTAAGCTAGGCACACATTTCTAATCTATAACACACCAACTAGAAAGTAACTAATATACAGAAAAGATCTCCACACAAAAATCAAGCGTAATATCTCTTCAAATAAAGTCCATTTTTGGGTTTACCTAAGGAGACCCCGTCAAAATTAATCAATTCATAGGCCCCTTTTGCAAGTTGTCTCTTGAGAATATAAGGACCATGCCACATGGGTTCAAATTTCCCAGCCCCCATTTTATCGTTGAATTGATCATAAATCAAAACTAGGTCTCCTTCTGAAAAATTACGAGGCGTAACACTTCTATCATACTGAGCTTTCATTCTTTTCACGTGAGTCTCGGTAGCTAATGCAATGGTGCACTGATTCTCATCTCATTGAGCTAAGTATAAAAATGTTTCTCCTCTTCAGAAGTTACTGGTAGTAACTCTATAGCTAGTTGGAGTGACGGTATCTCGCATTCAATGGGTAATACCGCTTCTAAACCATAAACTAGTTGAAAATGGGTAAAGCCTGTCGATGTTTTTGCTAAGGTTCGATATGCAAAAATGCTAAAAAGTGCATGGTATGCCAATTAGACTTATGAATTCCAATGATTCGTTTAATCATGGTGACTAAAAATTTATTAATTTCTTCAACTAAACCATTATCCTGTAGATAATATGGTGTAGAAATGTCATGGCATAGGCCAAGTTGGTCCGTTAGCTCGGTCATCATGATATATCGAAAATGGCTCCCGTGATCAGTAATTATCGCTTGGGGTACACCAAAATGAGAAATCACATGATTGAACACGAAAGTAGCTGTAGTTTTTCCATCTGCCGCAAATGTAGGCATCGCCTCAACCCATTTGGTAAAGCAATCTACTGCTAGAATAATATAACCATGCCCCTCGGCCGAGTGAGGGTTACATGTAATGAAATCAATGCCCCATTTTGCAAAATGACCGAAATCAATTATAGGGTGAAGAGGAGCAGGGGGTGCATGCATTTTTTGATTGAATATTTGACAATTATGACATTTTCAGACCGCATAAATACAATCTTTAAATAAGGATAGCAAAAAATAACCTTTACACAATATCTTTTGGGCTTTGGCGTACCCAAACATATGACCGCCACATGCTCCAAAGTGACAGTCATTTAAAACCTTTTCGGCTTCTTCATGAGTGAGACAACGTCGAAAAACAGAGTCTGCACTACGACGGTATAGTGTATCGCCAACAATATGATATTGTTGAGACTGGAAATGGATTTTACGTCGCTGTGATCGTGAAATTTCGGGCCGAAAATATTGGGTCTGAAGATAAACAATGATATCTCCATACCAAGGATCAATGGTACTAATAAGAAACAAGGATTCGTTAGTGATTGGTTTTTCCACCACAGTTTCTGTATCAGTACGTGGGAAATCACACATAATTTCAAAAAATATCAATGATTTCTTTGATTTGGAATTTTCAAATTCCAAATAAAACTCCTGTAGGATAACAATCCATTTGGAGTATTTTCCCCCTAGAAATTTTTTGGTCAAGATATACATCATAGGGTTACAATCAGAAATCAGTGTTGTTTTGCGTAACAATATGTAATGACAAAAATGATTGATGGCTTGAACAGCTGCCAAGACCAATTTCTCCACATGTGAATATTTGATTTCAGTAGGATGCAAATTTTGACTAAGATAGTAAATCACATGTTCACCATGAAATTCATCTTCTTGAACTAAAACCATCCCTATCGTGGAACCAGAAGCAGCAAGGTAAAAAAATTAATATTGGTTGTAGTTGGGAGGATGAAGTAACGGTGCATGGGTCAATGCGTGTTTCAAATCATCAAAATATCTATCGGCGACCTTGTCCCAAAAGAAAGGAATATTTTGTTTCAACAACCTAGTGAAACATTTTGTTAACTCAGCATAGTTAGGAATGAATCGTCATAAAAAATTTTCTTTCCCTTGCAAACTTTGGAGTTGGCGAAGAGTAGAAGGAGGTAAATTGATGATTGCCTCAGCCTTCGATGGATCGACATGAATGCTTGTCTTTGAGACAATAAATCCCAATAATCGTCTGGATTGTACTCAGAAAACAAATTTGTGAGGATTCAGACGAATCTTATAATGCCTACATCATATAAAAATGGCTCGTAAATGAGTAATATGATCTACTCTGTGAGAAGAATGAGCAAGAAAATCATCGAGGTAGGGCTGCACAATGTGCTTAATGTCATGAAATGCATAAGACATGGCTCTTTGAAAAGTGGCGCCAACATTCTTAAGGCCAAAAGGTAGTTTGCGATAAGCAAAATTTCCCCATGGACAAATGAAAGTTGTTTTAGGTTGATCTATAGGGAGTATGTTGATTTGATTGTAGCCAGAAAATCCATCCATGAATGAGAACATCTCACTTCCAGCACAGTCGTCAATAATTTGATCGATGTAAGGGGTTGGATAATTGTCTTTTGGACAAGCTCGATTTATATCCCTATAATTGATACATACTCGTATTGTTCCTTGTTTTTTATTGACCAGAACAATATTAGATAACTAGTCCATTAATGGGATGGGATAAATAAAACCTGCATGAAGTAATTTTTCAACTTTGGTTTTAATAGTGGCAACCTTTCTCGGTTGTATTTGACGTAATCTCTATCTAACGAGTTTAGCATCCGGGTATGTCTTAATTCATGAACAACAATTGACGGATTGATTCCTAGCATTTCTTTAAATAACTAGGCAAAAATGTCACGGAATTCCTGAAATAGGGCTTTATATGCTTCGATTTCACCATTCGTACAAGAAGCACCTATATGAATGTTTTCAACAATTCCAGGTTTTATTGAAATTTCAAGAGGAACCGTTGTAGAAATATTTTCTAAATTCAATTCAGAATCGAAATGTGAAAGAGGATTATGACGTTCTTTGGCATAATCAGTGGTAAAAATGGAGGAAAAATCATTCTCAAAATGATCGAGATCAGGTAATAATAAATACCTATGATGAAGATCTTCCCATGGTAACTCATATACTGACAAGAATTCAAAAATATGTTCATTAGTATTGAATACTTGTTGAGCAAGATCCAGAATGGGTGTCGAATCTAAGCTCGATATTGAAAGACTCCTGATTGATCACATTCACTACATCAAATTCAGTTGAAGGAGGATCAGAAAATGGTTGTACATTCTGATATGCTAACTCAAAAGGACTCAAAGGCATCAGGCCATCAAAAGAATCCAATTCTAATTCTAAAGGTACTATCCAAGGATCATCAAAGGAAATTGTACTTGATGTAATCATATTGATATTAGCAATAGAAGCTTGTACGTTTGGAGCAAGCAGGGAAAACATTCCCAGTAAAGCCGAATCTTTAAGCAAACCGACGCCGACATCCTTATAAGGGATAGTTGATTTTCTGATATGCTGGATACTATCAGTAGAGGCTGGGTCAGATGAATAATATGAGAGCTGATATTTTTTAAGGATATTTCCTTTATGAGGAAACACGATGAGATGAAAAATCGATGATACAAAAGCAATCATGGTGTAATACCAGCTATGACCCAAGAGAAGGTTTTAATCCAGAGGGGCATCAACCACTTCCACATCTAGATTAACCATTTTGCCTTCGACCTCTATTGGTAGATCTTGTAAAATACCATACGGCTGAAAACCTCTTCCATCAAAAGCCTCGAGAATAGTTGGTAATTGGTTAATGGTCAGAGAACCAACTTATTTCCATCATTTTAACGACATAATACACGTAGAAGCCCCTTCATCAGCAACAATACAAAAGATATGTTTGTTTTTTACTATTACCAAAATATGAAAAGCCATTTGATGGGGTAGGCAGGGTGTAAAATTCTCTAAATCGAAGATCATGAGGTTGGAATCCTAGAGATCTATGGCTCCTAAGGCTAACAAAAGTAATTTTCTTTGGGCTGGGCATGATTGCAACAATTCCAAGGCCGAAATTGCTGAAGGTGAAATCTCCAAATCTTAAAAAATATTGTAATTCTGAGCAACTCTCGCATGTGGATTGAAAGCTGATTTACGAAGTACGCCTTTAGCAGGCGGTTTGATTACTAAGTTATGATTTTGTTTCTCGATCTGTAACAGATCAGAAACTGAAGGAGATGTAGTTCATGCTGAATTAGATGTTTCTGCTTCTTTACCAGGATTTTTACTACCGTAATCTTGCGAGCGTGTCACAACCATCAAGATATTCTCAAGTGCATTTGAGGAAGATCCAACCATGTTACTATCTTGAGCAAGAAAACAATCCTTCAAGACAGCAGGTATAGGAAAAATCTTAACGAATTTTGATACCTCGGCTCTATGCGGGCACTCTTTTGTAAAATTATCCTCATCACATATGAGACAAGGATATCGAGGTTTGCATTTTTTTTCAGCTGGTTCAGTTATATCGTTTTTATCTTTTGAATATTTTTTCTTTTTATTCATACCTTTCTTCTTACCACCAGTTTTAGATTTGGTTGTAGATGATTCTACAACATGAATATCGGCGAAAGTTTCAATAGAAGAATCTCCTTTTGGTGAATTAGGTAAAGTGATAATAGGAGAAGTCATCTTGGAAGATTTCTTCTTACTTTTACCAGTGCTAACAGAACCAATTACACCATCAGCGGCATGAGAGCCAGAAGGAGTTGTAGTTAATTGACCAGGTCTTGGTAAATCGGGGATTTTATCATACAGAGTACCTGACTGAGTATATACAAGGTCAAGATACTGAGCCTGAGCAATAACTTTCTCTTCTGTAACAACGCCTCCTTTCGCCACACCTTCAGTAATTTTGGGCAATAACGATTGTATAAACCATTCAGCGAAAATTTGATCCAGAATAAAGACTTTCACTAAACGCCTTCTACATCTCCATTCATGAATGTGATCAGATATGTACGTAGACATAGACTATTTTAATGAAGTCAACAATTCTGTGCCGTTGTCGTCTCTGATAGGTAACTAAAAATGGGTTAAGAAAGTAGTAGCTAGTGCATTAAAATTATTAAAAGAGCTTCATGGTAACTCAATGTACCATTTAGCAGCTAGACCAATGAGAGTTCTCTGAAAAAGACGTAATCAAATCGAATCATCGATTAGTGAATTGGATGCACACCAGAGGTGATAAGTCATAATGTGATTAGATGGGTCCTCTCCCGACTTACCCTCAAACTTTGGAATATCACTGGGCAACTTGTTAGGCATCGGCAACCAATATGGAAGATATAAGATAGGATCGTTCGTAAGGTGTGATATATCCGGTAAATATAAATTTTCTATAAATGGTAATTGATGGTTAGGGTCTTGATAACATTATGTGATCAAACCAGTTCTAGGAGGAGGATATCTAGGATACCCTAGAATTGGATGCACATTTGGAATCATGAATCCTCCTGGATAACCAGGATTAACCGAACCATACTGGGGTTGTTGAGGTATTTGATAAGTATACCCACGATACAGATGATACTGATATACTAGATTTCGTGTAATCTGTCCAAATTGATATTGTCCCTGGTACGGTTGATAAGTAAACTGTGGTTGACTAGAGACAATCGTACTAGTACCAGCTTGTCCTGTAGGCATCTAGATCGTAGTATTAATTGTAGGTTCTGACTGTGGTACAGATAATTGAGAAATTTGTACTGATGCAGGGATAGAAGAAATCGGAGCTACAGATACTCCAGAAAAAGGTGTGGTAGGTTGAACAGAAGTTACAGCAGCAACATCAGTCTGATGTAGAGTCTGAGGTGTACTAGGCCCAGGCTACTCAACAAAACCAAGTGCAGGGACTTGAACAGTAGGCTGGACAGGTTGCTGGGTTGGACCAAGAACTATAGGTTGTCCAGGTTGATTAGGTAACAACACATTGGGTTGCAAAGTTTATTGAATTTGAGATGGATCCCACACCATGTGCATTCTGAAGTATTGACCCATACAAGGTTGTGTATATGAAGGACCATAACCTGGTTGAACGTAGGGTTGATAATTAACTGGTAAATTTGTAGCTCCTTGTAATAATGGTTGACGGGAAGGAGGTTGGAAACTTTGAGTTGGGTACTGACCTTGAGGTTGATAACCTTGAGGCATGTATTGAATCTAGGGTTGATATTGACCCTAAGGAATATACTGAGTCTGGGGTTGACCTTGGGGTATGTAGTGTCCCTGAGGTTGATAACCTTGAGGTATGTACTATCCTTGAGGTTGTTCTCCAGGTAAATAATATTGTCCTATAGTTTGTCCTGGTGAAAAATTACCTTGAGGTTATCCCCCAGGCGGTAACTAACTTCCTTCAGGTTTCCCTCCAGGTCATAATTGACTACCTTGAGGTTTCCCCCCAGGCGGTAACTGACTACCTTAAGGTTGAGGATTTGGAATATTACTAGATATCATAAAAATTTTCTCTGCGTTCAACGTTTCAGTTTTAGTTCCAGTTGTACCAGATGATAACACTTGTTCAGCTGGTTGAGGAGTTACTCCTGAGAAAGTACCAGAGAGTGATTGGTACCCCAAAGGAACAGAAGGACCATCGTATAAAAATGTTTCCGGAGATTGGGAAAACATAGATGACTCACCTGACATATTTGATGAAGTATAATAACCTCTTGGTGTAGGATGAAAAGGAATTCGGGGTGGTGAATAACTGAGACCCGATTTTTCTTAAAAATTTGTCAATGATAAATACCAAGCGTCAGATCTGAAAGGAATGTAGAATATTGATTCATGCTCCCTAAGATTCAATGTTTCTTGGGTTTCGGGAAGAGTTACGTCTTCATCTGGACTAACAATTTCTTCTATAGATACGAGTTCAGAAGTAAGATTTTTAGTAATGCGATGTTTTACCCTAGGTGAACTGGGATCACTAGAAGTCAGAGTAACAAATCATGAAGATGGTTCCAATACAGCAGGTTCAGTGTCAGGCTCAGAAATTTTATGTTCTTCAGCTAATTCACTGGAAGGAGAAATAATACCAGTAACTTCGGAAATTGAAATTGGCTCTTGGATATGTTCTGTTGTTTGTAATTGATAGTCAGGATGAATAACTATGGATGATTCTCTTGTTTCTATTGATCTAATTCTACTATCACTAGGCGATACTAGAGCTCACAGCCCTTCAATTTGGCTTGGTGTATATTCAGGGGGATTCCCCTCGAGTCTACGAGATTGTCTTGGTAATTCAACTACGATTAAAAATTATTAATCACACGCAATCAAAGAAAATTTCAATGAAAAATCCTAGACTCGCTAAGGAAACAAACAAATGAATCCTACGCCTAAAAAATCTAGGATATCAAACCACACACAAACAGTAACTTCCCACACTAAAAACACTAGTTGGTGTTGAAATCCAACATCGTAGTATTTTAATGTAGAAAGGGTGGTTGGAATAGTTACCGTGACAACCTGCTTAATGAAACATACTGGTGCAAGTTTCTCCACTTAAACCATCTCGAGTGAAGATAACCCTCCGGAGAGTCCAAGTGAGTCTAGTTGACGTCTGCTCCAGGTACAGTGGGATATTTCCTCCACCGTCACCTTAGGAAAAAATCGTAAAGATTATGGCCACTATAGTTACCAACAGGAACTAATATACCTACGAGAATAGTCTACGATCCGACATACGCGCAAGGGCAGAGTAACAAATCTCAATCCCTGTTTGGTCAATTTAGTGTGTCCTAAATTGCTGCATTTAATTGTCAATCCGGGAATCGTAAGCTGATGAAGTGCGGCGCACTATATGTGCAAGATAACCTCTTTCTTATCTTTTTGTCGTTTATGGTCTTTCTAAGGTGAAATGGAAATTCTAAAGTGAGAAACAAGCTTGGTTATAATTGTTCAAGGAAATGATATTCCCCTATAATGATTTTCCAATCTCGAAACTTCAAAAGAAAATTAGAATTACAATGACAAAAGAAAGTAAACTGCTGAAATGGAAAGTGCTGTTAATCTAATGAATCAAAACAAGAAACTAGTGAATATAAAAACTAAACTATTCTTGCTGCCAACTGAACACAAAAGAAACTACGCTTATGGAAATTCAAAGTTGCAATGAAAGAAATCTAAACCAGATTACATCAATTCATTTTCTGACCCTTCATCATTAGACCAGCTATGACTTGTGGAAGTAATCATAAACAACTTGTGTAAATGATATTTAATTTGCAGAAAGTAAACTAATACTAAACCATACACACATGATTCAATCCCTCGCCATCAGTCCAGCTGTGGCTTTCGGAGGCAATTGAAGATGTCATACATGATTCAATATATTTAAGTTTGCGGAAAAGAAACTAATACTAAACTACACACTTCATCATGCGGCCCCTCACCATCAGTCCAGCTGTGGCTTTCGGAGGAAACTGAAGACGCTATGAGCAGCTTAATATATCTAATTTTGCAGAAAGGAAACTAATACTAAACTACACATCTCATCATGCAGCCCCTCACCATCAGTCCAGCTGTGGCTTTCGGAGGTAGATGAAGACACTATGAGTAGCTTAATATGTCTAATTTTAACTATTGAATCAGATAAACAAAACTGAAATGCACAAAACAAAACTGAAGTTAAACAAAGACTGTGAAAGAAAACTAGCAGCAGAATAATATCAATTTCATATCATTAGCGAAAATACTATAAAAATGCCCCGGGGTGTCTACCTAAAACCTGCACAAGAAAACTGATCAGTATTTTAACAATCATAAAAACATAAAAGACAGGAATGCAATGGAAATTACAGAAATGTATGAACAGAAATAAAACAACTATGAAATATGACCATGTAATGGGTTATGATACAATGATTACTTAAAGAAATGAAATGAAAAATATATACATTAATACACAGAACCTCGGCTGAGCAGGGGCCCTCTACGCAGCTCTGGTATGATCTTCAAACATGAATTAAGTTATGAAACAGAGTTTTTCACATTAAAAAGAAAGTCATTACAGGCTGGTGGTATTACGGCTCAAGGCAGCGTAATCACCACATAACAGAGTACGCACATCAACTCAACAACTAACAACTATCAACTCACATTCACTAACTCTACGTGCGTATGCAAACGCTCTTTATAAAGCAATAAAATGTAACTGTTTCCTGAAGTTTATGATAGCAGCCAACACGTAGACCACGAAGGCCACGGATTTAGGAGTATGGCCATGTTTGGGAAACGGATCTATGGAAGGGGGGCGCTTAAATTCAACTCCAGAACTTTGCACAGATGTCAATTAACTTCCACAAGCTTGGGAAACGGCCGTATGGATGTTTCTATGCCACGAAACAGAGTCCAGCCGACATAGAACTCCACAGTTGACTTCCACGTGGATGGCTTTGACCGCGACTTTCCTTGACGAATTTCATTGAACCAATAGGACACGAACCATGTCCTTGTCATTCCTAGCCTGCCCATGTGGCTCGTTTCCTTCGTTGACACCTGTAACATTGATTTCCACAAAATAGCTGCGGAAAGTTGCAGCGGCTACGGAAAGTGACAAGTTTCCGCAGCTGTATGAACAAAATCTAAATCAAATAGAAAACACACAAACATAATTAAAAACCATGTTAGATACCCTTTTGCACATGATATTGACAATTTTGGAGGTTTAGGTGAGTGAAAGAGATATGGAAAAGTGTATGGAAAAGAGACAAATTCGGGACTCAACATACCCCCACTGCGAAGGTGTTGCATGTCCTCATGCAACCAAAATTTTGACACTCTCTGTTCAATTCATGTGCCTTGATACTTCAGCCAACACATCTAACCCCCTTCTCTTCTTCTTTGGTACTGCCATCATTCTGGGTTTCTTCATGAGGCACCTGAATTTGATATTCACAAGTGCTCTGCTCAATTTTTGGCATTTCCTTTTTAACTTCTTATTTTTCTTTTGCCAAATACCCAAATGCAACATAGTATTGTCATGGATAATCTTGTCCAGTTTGCCTTGCTCTTTGAGTGTTTCATTTTCATTTCTGATATGCCGATTCAAAAGCTCAAGCTCAAAAATCTCCTGTTTTAATGACTGAACCAAGTCATCCTGCAATGTATGAGGCTGAGTAGAAGAGGTGCTTGGACCTGTGGCTGCCTTCTCCAAGGATTCTATATAATCATAGACCTCCTGCTATTTGGGGTCTACTTCCGGTGTCTTCTTCATTGGAGTGTCCTCAAAATGCTGCAAGGGAGAATTATGTTCAAAATTTGGCTGAGGAGAACTTTCATCAATATTTTGCTGAGAATAAGATGGAGTACACTCATTGTCTGATTGGGAGTGAAATGAGTCAGGTTCACTAACTGACTGAAATGGACTATGGTCGGTTGGAGACTGTTCAGATGTCTCTTCACCCAAATCAATGAAATGAGGACCTTTAATTTGTGTTTTTCTCAGTTTTCCCTTAAGCCTGCTACTTCTCCTCACATGCTGTGGTACACTACCCTTTTGTTCTTGTTTTCCTTTTTTTGCCTTCTTAGATAGAGATGACTGTTTTTGAAGAAAAATTAATCTCTCAGACAGAATTTGGTGATCTTCTTTTTCAGAAGAAGAGGTTTTATGGACAACCTCAACAATTTCTTTCCCTTTTGATGTTTTTGGCTTCTTAATTTTGATTTCCTTCTTCTTCCTTTTTATCAATCTCTCTTCCTTATCATTTTTCTTCATAGTAATAGTAGAAGTATCTTGGATTTCATCTATTGTTCTTTTCCTTCTACTTCTTTTTGCTGTGCTAGCTGCGGGAACTTCCTGTGTAGGAGCAACTTGGGTTTCAACATCCATTTTATTTCTTCTACTCCTTCTAATTGATTTACCTTCAGGAATTTCCTGAGGTTCTTCAAAGAAGTTTCTGACTAAGAATTGTTCCCAAGTATCTTCTCTTTCTTTCAGTTCCTTTTCAATCAAAATTTTTATAAGCCCATGATGATATAAATGAGGCTCTACATCTCCTAGGTGTTTTTGCACAGTCACAACCATTTTCTTCAAGCTATTGAATAGGAAATAAGGAAGATTGAGAGTTTGGTTTTCAAGGAAATTCATTAATATCCTAGTATGATACATGTACATAGAGCCAAAGCGGCCTTCACATGTGATAAATTTCTGAACAATGAGTAATAAAGTGGCCCATTCATCTTTTATTGCATGCACTGGAATTCCTCTTTTGAAAACAGTGATATCCATACCTTGATTTAGGAGGATTGTTCTCCATGCCTCATCACTGATACTTTTGTTTTTGAACCACCGTTCTCCTTCCTGAAGAAGCTCTGTTGCTGCTGCTATTGATGCTTCATTAACCAAAAATTTGAGGTCTCCCACTTCTGCTTCCGAGCCATCAAATGATCTTGCAAACGCTTTGGTAATTTCTCTGTGGTAACCCTGAAATTTCTGAATAAAACGTAGCCATTTAGCTTTTCTCAACATCTCTTTTGCTTGTGGAAATCCCTCTATGAACTTCGGTCCTTCCGGCTCTGCCCTTAATAATTTTCCCATTTTACTTCTCTGTGCTTCACAGCTTGCCTCTGTGAGGTTTTTAAGCGGAAGTGGAACGATGGAATACACGGAGTCGAGCACAATGCTGTGGGGATGTTATCACAAAACGGAAATGAGCACCATACACAAAATGGAATAAGACTGTGGGTGAATATACGGGAATGAGAGTGAGTAAAAGGAACGGAATGGAGTGAAACAGGGAATGAGAATGAGTAGAGTGAGGTTTTGTAACACGACGGAGAAACGACAAAGAAGTTAACAAAGTGTAATGCATTCGGCCGCATTTTGAATTTTTGGTGGTTGTGTCATAAATATGAACACGTTTCAATCAATGATTATGGAGTTACGCGGCTTGTAAGAGTCCTTTGTCAACTCAAATACGTATCATTATCTTCGGTGGGCTATTTGAACATGAGTAAGAGTCGGAATTTCAATAATGAAGCCGTTTGTGAATAAATGCAAGAGGATAACATAGAGATCGTGGAGGGTTACGGACTGTCAATACAATCATTGTGCGTTATGGGTAGAGCTCATAGTTTAAAATTACATAAAAAAAATGTGTCTTTTATACTATTTGAAATAAACTTTATTCATACCTTTGGAATCCTTGCTCTTGCCCTTGGTCTTCAACTGATTGATCTTCATTAGTGTCTTGAATGTCCCATTGATCCTCTCCTGCATTTTATTTCATGATTTTATGAAAACAACAACTAACTGTACATTCTTTTTGAAAACGGAGTAGTAGCAGCTGCGGAATCTGCTTCTGGCTGCGGAAACTGGAGTCAGCTGCGGAAACAGCTGTCAGCTGCGGAAACTGACACAGCTATTACTTGGCTGAAATAGAAATGAACAAATGACAAATGACCAGATGGAAATGGTCATAAAAATATTTTTATTGATGGAATGGATGAGATGAAGTGGAATGAAGTGAAATGAAATGAAATGAAATGAAGTGAAGTGAAGTGAAGTGAAATGGAGTGGGTGGTGAGATAAAATAAAAGACAATTTTTTTTTTTTGGAAAATATAGAGTGTCAGGTGTCCCTGATTTTCACCCCATATTTTCTGTATAAGACTGCCAATCAATGATTGGTTTTCAGGCTTATACCATTTTTTTTTCTTCTCTTTTTTTTTTTATTTTTTTTTTTCTCTTTTTTTTTTATTTATTTTTTTTTTTAACTTGAAAAACAAAAACTAGCTTGGTAGAGAAGAAGGATTCTTCTGTACCAGCCTGATTGCAGAACTTTCTTGAAACAACTTGACAAAATCCTCTTTAGAGAGTGGCTTATGATAAACTTTCAATCTATGGCCATTCACTAAAAGAGGAGTTTGAAACTCATCAATGGTCTTGATTCTTACAGCTCCATTGTTAAAGACCTTGTCAATCTCATATGGCCCAAGCGAATGAGTCTGAAATTTCCCTTGAAAGTCTTTAAACTTGGAGTCAAACAACAATGCCAAATCTCCTTCTTGAAACTTCTTCTCTTTGATATATTTGTCATGCCACTTAGTTCTTTGATATTGAACTAGATCAGTTTTTAGAATTGCTTCTTGTCTGATCTCATCTAGCTCATTCAATTGCTCCATTCTATGCTTTTGGGCTTCTGATAAGTCCATTCCCAACTGAACTGCTATCTTGAAGGTCTTGGCTTGGAACTCAATGGGGAACAAGACTTCTTTCCCATAAACAAGTTCATAGGGAGAATGTCCTGTTGTATTCCTCCATGTAGTTCTGTAGGCCCACAAGGCTTCTGGAAGCCTTTCTGCCCAATCTCTTCTATGTAGATGAGCAGTTTTGGTGATGATACTTTCAAGAACTTTGTTTGTGGACTCCACTTGACCATTTGCTTGTGGATGGTAAGGAGTAGATCTTCTGTGCTTGATTTTGTATTCTTCCATCAACTTCTCCACCAAATTTGATGTGAATTGGCTCCCCTGATCTGTTACAATTTCTCTTGGAACACCAAAGCGAGTAAAAATATCCTCATAAAGAAAATGAGCAACTGAATTTTCAGTAGCAGATACTAATGCTTTAGCTTCTACCCATTTAGTAACATAATCAGTGCAAACCAATATATACTTCTTTTGCTTCGATGGTGGATTAATCGGTCCAATGAAATCTAAAGCCCATTTTTCAAAGGGTTCAATGAGTACTTGTGCTTGCAATGGCATTTCATTTGAGAGGGTAGGTTTCCCTACTCTTTGGCAGCTATCACACCTTTTGACATATTGTTTTGCATCTTTGAAGAGAGAAGGCCAATAATATCCCAAGGAAAGGATTTTATAGGCCGTCCTTTTGTCCGCAAAGTGTCCGGCGCATGGTTCATCATGACATGCCTTAAGAATATCAGGCATTTCATCTTCCCTGACACATCTTCTGATCACAAGATCTGGCCCTGTTTTAAACAATTCGTTAGAAATCCATGAATATCTTGAACTCTCTTGAATAATTTTTCGTTTTTCTCTTGGAAATAAATGTGAAGGTAGTTTCCCTGTAACCAAATAGTTAGCAATATCTGCATACCAAGGGGTCTTAATAGTTCCTGCAAACAAGTATTCATCAGGAAATTTATCTTCTACAGGAGAATCTTCTTTAGTATTCTGAATCCTAGACAAGAAATCAGCTACTGTATTCTGTTTTCCTGGTCTATCCAACACGGTAATATTGAATTCTTGCAAAAGTAAAAGCCATCTTGTCACTCTGCCATTAGTAACAGGTTTGTTCATTAAATATCTAATTGCAGAATGGTCAGTATGAATAAAAGTTTCATAGCCTGTTATGTAATGTCTAAACTTATTAATTGCATGAACAACGGCTAAGAACTCTTTTTCAGTCACAGTATAATTCAACTCTGTGGGAGTCAAATTTTTACTGGTGTAATAAATGGCATAAGGAATTAAATCTTTTTGACCCAACACAGCTCCAAGAGCTGTATCTGAAGCATCTGTAGAAATGTGGAAAGGAAGTTTCCAATTTGGTCCTCTCAAGATAGGTGCTTCAGATATTCTTGTTTTCAAAGTTTCAAAAGCGGATTGACAATCAGGATCCCATTTAAATTCACAGTCTTTTGTAAGCAACTTGAAGAGTGGAGATGATATTTTAGTGAAGTTCTCTATAAATCTTCTATAGTAACCAGTAAAACCTAGAAAACTTCTAACATCTCTTTGACAATTTGGAATAGGCAACTTGGAGATGACTTCAACTTTTGATCTATCAACTTTAATTCCATCTCCTGAAATATGATGTCCTAAAACAATCCCTTCAGTAAACATCATAAAGCATTTTTCATGGCTTAATGAAAGGTTTGTTTCTTTACATCTTATGAGAACTTTTCCAAATTTTCTAATGCCTCTTCAAATGAATTACCATAAACTGTAAAATCATCCATATAAACCTCTACACAATCATGGATTAGATCAGAAAAAATTCCTAGTACTGCTCTTTGGAATGTTGCGGGTGCATTACATAACCTAAAAGGAAGCACTCGGTAGGCAAAAGTTCCCCATGGACAAGTAAATGTGGTCTTATCTTGATCTTCAGGTGCTACCTGAATTTGATTATAGCCACTAAAACCATCCAAGAATGAAAAGTACTTTTTACCTGCTAATGTATCTAATACCTGATCAATAAAAGGCAAAGGAAAGTGATCCTTCAAAGTTGCTTTATTCAACTCCCTGTAATCAATGCATACTCTCCATTTACCATTATTTTTAGGTACTATAACCAAAGAAGAAACCCATCGGCTATCTGAAATTGGATAAATGAAGTTTACATTGAGAAGTTTTTGGAGCTCTTCCTTCACTATCTCCCTAAGATTTGGATTCATCCTTCTTTGAGGTTGTCTGATTGGTCTACTGTTTTCCTCAATATAGATATGATGGATGCAAGTCTTAGGATCAATACCATTCATGTCAGTATACTCCCATGCAAATGCAGTAGAATGTTTTTGCAAGATTCTGGTTAGTTCTTCTTGTTGTGACTTCTCCAGATGTTTATTGATATTCAATGTCTTTTCTGGAAAAATCTCAAAAGCAGAATTACCAAATTCTTCCATAGAGTAAAGAGACATTTGTCTTGATGATAAATATTCTATGTCAGATTCCAACTGAAATTGTGTGGGGTCATATTCTGAAGTTACTTCAAAATTTTCTAATGTGTTCAGAATTTGACTATCCTCACTAATCTCAGAAATGGTAAAGACAGGTTGTATAGTGTTCTCATCATTGACCCATTCATTGTCTCCTATTTCTGTAATTGCTCTTGCGAAAGGATACAAATTGAATTTCTTTGTCGAATTACCATTAGAAATGTACATGTCTCCAGATCTACAACTAATAAAAGCATCAGCTGTGGCCAGCCAAGGTCTTCCTAAGATAATTGGATGTCCTCCTAGATTGCTTTTAGGAGTCAAAATCATAAAGTCTACTAGATATTCCCAAGAATCTAAGGAGACTGAAATATCTTCTAATACACCATCTGGTTTAATAACCGATCGATCTGCAAGTTGCAATAAAGTAGGTGTAAAAAGAAGGTTAGGAAGTTTTAACTGTTCCATAGTCTGTCTACTCATAATGTTGTTAGCAGCCCCTAAGTCAATCAATGTGTTTGGAATTTCTATCCCATTTATATGTGTCTTGACAATTGGACTTCCAGGATCTACATACTTCTGCATGGAAATTTTTCCCATCATAATGTCTGCAATCTTTCCTACCAGGTGGATTCTTCTTGTGTCTTTTATCTTTCTTCCTGGTCTTTTGAAACTCAACTCCTTTATGGTTTTTGCTAGAATAGGAATTTCTCGAATGGCTTGTACCAATGGAATCTTGATACAAACATTCTTCAATTCATCTAGAAAGTCATAGTTAGGCAACAAAATTTGTTTTTCCACCCCCTTATCAATTTGTAGTCTTTCCGGAAAAGGAGGTGTAGATGAAGATACATGTTGCTCAACTATAGGAGTTGTGGATGCTAGCTTTTCCTTTTCTTTTTGAATTTTTGAATTTTGAAGAGATTCTTCCTCAGAACCCTTATCGACTTGAAGAGAGTCCTCCTCAGAGGTATCTTGCTCTTGAATGTCTATAGAAGGTTTTTCTAAAACTCTACCAGATCTGAGTTGTACATCGTTGAGAGGAACAATTATATAGGTAGGAAATTGTTGTCCTTCTACCATATAAGTAGTTTGAGGATTCTTATTGTTAGGATTTGGCAATGGCTGAGCTGGAAGTTGATTTGTCTTCTGTTGGTATGGGAGCATGAGTTGAGGATTTTTATTTTGTTGAGAAGGTTGATGTTGTGGAAATGGCAATGAAATTTGTTGTGGATTTTGGCTTGGAAATTGTGGAGCTTGTTGGTTTTGAAAAGATGGAGGATATTGATAAAATTGAGCAAATCTCCCATAAGGATTTTGCATCCCTTGTACCCATGGCTGATATGAGTTTTGATGTTGGGGCCAAGTTTGTTGCCAAGGATTCCAATTTGGTGGGGTTTGAAGATTCATAGGGTTATTAAACCCTTGAAATTGTTGTCCCTGCCAAGGTCTCCTTGCGACAAAACAGAGAGATTCTACTGAATTTGGATCTTCTTGAAAAACAGCTTTGAGTCCAGGGTTTGAAGGACAATCCTTGATCTCATGATTTTCTGAGCAAATCATACATGTTTCTACAACTTTTGCATCCAAGGGACATTCCCTTAAAGCATGTTTCTTTCTACATTTCGGACAAAAGATGGCTAAAGCATCTGTTTCTGCTTTCTGCTTGTTTTGGATTTTAAGGGTGTCTAGTTGTTCACTAAGACCCCCTAAGATATCAGTTTTAAACTCATCAAGCATATTACCAATCTCTTCCCTATGTACTGATCCAGTTGCAGATTTGTTAGCCCTAATAAGAGAAGAATCCCTAGGCCCTTTTCCAGTTTTTGATCTTCCCCTTGAGAATTGGATACATAGTTCTGTTATATCATGAAATGGGAGTTGAGAAATGTCTCCTTTCCCCATCATGTTTAAAATGTCTATCCATTCATCTCTAATGGCTTTTAATAGGAGGGCTTTCAAGGTTTCATTATCTAAGTTGCTCATCTTTGCTCTTTTCAAGTTGTATTCAAATCTTTCAATTAAGTCTTCCAAATTTTCATCTTCTTTTTGCATCATTTTGAATACCTCATCCTTGTGATTGGTGGGCATACAATAATCCAAGTATCTATCCAAAAATGTTTGTTTCATATCATTCCAAGTCCTGATAGATTGAGTGGCTAATCCAATGAACCATTTCAAAGCAGATCCCTTCAAGGTTGAAGGAAATAGTTTGAGTTTTTGAGAATCTTCCATATAGTCATAAGTTCGGCACACTACTTCAAACTCAAACAGAAATGTTTCAGGATCTTCACTTCGTAATCCATAAAAGTTAGGGAGAACAGATGGTGAAATATTTTTCATTGTTGCATGAGTTTCCTCATCAACTATAGGGAATCCAAGAAAATCGTTCCTATTTCTACCATTATTTCCTTCACCATTGTTATCTTCATTATCTCCTCCTCCTCTATCTCCACCTCTATTTATTACTTCCTCTGCCATGATAGCTTCTTTAGAGTCCTTATAGTCCTCTAGTTCTTCTATCAAGGAAGGATGAGAGAAAGTTTCTTTGTTTTCAAAGTAGGCTTTAATAGGTGGTATAGGAGAATCCTCTAATTTAGCTGTTCTTTGGCTTCCAAAAATCTTAAGGCTAGGGGTAGATGATGGTGAATCTGGTCTATGCCTTGAAGAATATGGAGTTGTGAAAATCGAACTCTTGGCTTTAGCTATAAACCTTCCCCTAGAATCTCTTGCTCTATGCATGTCATTTTTATTTTTTAAAAAGTTGGGCTAATAATTCTCTTTCTGATCTTCCAGATCACACTAGGTGCAAGAAGAGAGCATACTTAAGAAATTACTAAACCAATAACTCTCTTTTCCGATCCTCTAGATCACACTAGGTGCAAGAGGAGAGCATACTTCAAGAAGTTATCAAGTTTTCCCTTCTTTTATGATTTTATGTGTTTTTTTTAAGAAATTGGCTACCTAGTTACACTTCCCCGGCAACGGCGCCAAAATGTTTGGTCAATTTAGTGTGTCCTAAATTGCTGCATTTAATTGTCAATCGGGGAATCGTAAGCTGATGAAGTGCGGCGCACTATATGTGCAAGATAACCTCTTTCTTAACTTTTTGTCGTTTATGGTCTTTCTAAGGTGAAATGGAAATTCTAAAGTGAAAAACAAGCTTGGTTATAATTGTTCAAGGAAGTGATATCCCCTATAATGATTTACCAATCTCGAAACTTTAAAAGCAAATTGGAATTACAATGACAAAAGAAAGTAAACTGCTGAAATGGAAAGTGCTGTTAATCTAATGAATCAAAACAAGAAACTAGTGAATATGAAAACTAAACTATTCTTGCTGCCAACTGAACACAAAAGAAACTACGCTTATTGAAATTCAAAATTGCAATGAAAGAAATCTAAATCAGATTACATCAATTCATTTTCTGACCCTTCATCATTAGA
The DNA here is from genome assembly GCA_034641835.2 of Pinus albicaulis. Classification (NCBI taxonomy): domain Eukaryota; kingdom Viridiplantae; phylum Streptophyta; class Pinopsida; order Pinales; family Pinaceae; genus Pinus; species Pinus albicaulis. The sequence continues at coordinate 11,880 of JAXQQM020084241.1, read as the reverse complement.
CCAGCTATGACTTGCGGAAGTAATCATAAACAACTTGTGTAACTGATATTTAATTTGCAGAAAGTAACCTAATACTAAACCATACACACATGATTCAATCCCTCGCCATCAGTCCAGCTGTGGCTTTCGGAGGCAATTGAAGATGTCATACATGATTCAATATATCTAAGTTTGCGGAAAAGAAACTAATACTAAACTACACACCTCATCATGCAGCCCCTCACCATCAGTCCAGCTGTGGCTTTCGGAGGTAGCTGAAGATACTATGAGTAGCTTAATATATCTAATTTTGCAGAAAGGAAACTAATACTAAACTACACATCTCATCATGCAGCCCCTCACCATCAGTCCAGCTGTGGCTTTCGGAGGTAGCTGAAGACACTATGAGTAGCTTAATATGTCTAATTTTAACTATTGAATCGGATAAACAAAACTGAAATGCACAAAACAAAACTGAAGTTAACTGGCGACAGAAGAAAACTGGCCGACGAGAATAATATCGAGTTTCATGTTAATACTATGAAAATGCCCGGAGGTGTCTACCTAAAACCTGCACAAGAAAACTGATCAGTGTCTTAACAATCATAAAAACATAAAAGACAGGAATGCAATGGAAATTACAGAAATGTATGAACAGAAATAAAACAACTATGAAATATGAACATGTAATGGGTTATGATACAATGACTGCTTAAAGAAATGAAATGAAAAATATATACATTAATACACAGAACCTCGGCTGAGCAGGGGCCCTCTATGCAGCTCTGGTATGATCTTCAAACACGAATTAAGTTATGAAACAGAGTTTTTCACATTAAAAAGAAAGTCATTACAGGCTGGTGGTATTACGGCTCAAGGCGGCGTAATCACCACATAACAGAGTACGCACATCAACTTAACAACTAACAACTATCAACTCACATTCACTAACTCTACGTGCGTATGCAAACGCTCTTTATAAAGCAATAAAATGTAACTGTTTCATGAAGTTTATGATAGCAGCCAGCACGTAGACCACTAAGGCCACGGATTTAGGAGTATGGCCATGTTGGGAAACGGATCTATGGAAGGTGGGCGCTTAAATTCAACTCCAGAACTTTGCACAGATGTCAATTAACTTCCACAAGCTTGGGAAATGGCCGTATGGATGTTTCTATGCCACGAAACAGAGTCCAGCCGACATAGAACTCCACGGTTGACTTCCACGTGGATGGCTTTGACCGCGGCTTTCCTTGACGAATTTACTTGAACCAATAGGACACGAACCATGTCCTTGTCATTCCTAGCCTGCCCATGTGGCTCATTTCCTTCGTTGACACCTGTAACATTGATTTCCACAAAATAGCTGCGGAAAGTTACGACATTGTGGAAAAATGACAATTTCATGAGTATCATGAGGTAAAATCTAAAATCACAAATAGAAAACACACAAACATAATTAAAAACCATGTTAGATACCCTTTTGCACATGATATTGACAATTTTGGAGGTTTAGGTGAGTGAAAGAGATATGGAAAAGTGTATGGAAAAGAGACAAATTCGGGACTCAACAATCCCCTTGAAGGCTTCTTGACATAATCCAAGGTATACCGACAAGTGATCCCAGGCTCCTATGGGTCCTCCATTGTGCGGGACGGGGAATGGTAGGGACGGTGACAAATTACTGTGTAACAGAGATAGAATTGATTATCCCACTAGTTCAAATATGACCTCGTGCTTGATTCCTTTAAGAGGAGCTTCCCAGAACATACAAGAGACTATTGGATTTTTTCCTACCGCAAGGTAAACTACTTGTTTGTTTTAATTGTCTTGGAGAGTTAATTACTCCCTACTCCAAGACACTAGCCTAAGTTATATTGGTGAAAAGAGCCCTAGAAATATAAAAATTACTAGATTTATTTTAATTTAATCGTTGATTTTAATGGGTTGTTTCTTAGGACAATAGGTGTGAAAGTGAAACTAATGATATGTAGTGGCCCGACTCAAAACACACTAAAAATGCATCTATTATGAGAAACAATTCTTGTTCTTTCAATAAATTCTATCTAAAGGAAGAGTTGAGAAATGAAATCTTTTAAAAACAAATATTTCCTTCAAACAAGAATAAATGAAAAGAAATCTAATTTCAATGAGAACTCAAAATGATCTATTGCTCAATAAGAAATCCCTTTTATTCAAGATCGAAACTACAAACCAAGTTTTTCTTCAAAATAACACTACAATTTCTAGAAATAACACTCAAAGCTAAAAACACTAATTTTGAGATCTAAAAATTATACAGACTAAATCTGAATTAAAACTTCAAATATTTTGAGGATGTCTTGCTTAGCTTTTTATCTAACTAAGAAATTCTTTGCTTGGATCAGCAAGAACTCAAAAAACGTCCAATTTTGATTTTTTAAGTGAAATTCCAAACTTATCAACAAAAGTTTTTTAGAGATTTTCAAATGAGAAAAATGGGATCTAAATCTCATAAAACAATTTCTGCTATGATGTTAGCCTCAGCAAGAAATCAAGGAAATACTAGTGATCTAAAGGTATACCAAGGTTTCTAATATTTGAGCAGGATAAAGACAAAGCAAAAATCATTATAACATGCAGATATTTCAGAAAATCATTCAAAACTAAAAATGTTGAAATAAACTCTTAACCAAAGCTTCCTGACAGAAGATACAAGTCTAGGTATTCACTGAGAATCTAACAAACTAATCTAGAAAAGAGGATTTTAAGATTTTCCAAAAATTTTCACAAGGTCCGCAAGATTCAGTGCAAACCAGTGCAGTCCCGCACTGTGAGTACAAGAAAAGTGTGGAGCTGTCCGCACTGTCTATAAAAGAAAAGAGCATACACAAGAAAACTAAAGAAAAAATTAAAAAAAAAAAACTCTAAATTATTTCTCAGGGATTCTACAGGGATAAAATACCCAAGCCAGTATAACTCAATCAAAATCGGAAAAAAATAAATTCACAAGTCAAAAATAAAAGAAATCAAAGTTCAAGATCCATATCCCTAGCGAAGTCACCATTTTGTTGGATGGATAATTCATTCTTGCGGACAAGACAGACCTCCCAAGTGTCCTACGGAAAACTAGCAACAAATGGACAAATAAAAACCATTTTCTCTAGATATTGTTTGACATAGAATTAATTATAACAGGGTTTTAGAAACCTACTTGTAGTCCAGCGCTGATCTTCTTTCCAGTGGCTTGAAGAAAGTCGTTGTCAAGGATCTACAGTCAGAAACACAAGAAAAGATCAAAAGCACCTATATAATAAATCAATTCATGAATCAAACATCTATCAAGATGATCAAGGAATTTAAGAAATGAGATAATTAATTAAATAACCCATTGAGAAAACAATATTCATTCGTATTAACTTAAATAAAGAAGAGCCTTACAACCGTGTCCGCCTTGATGTCATACCGGCCTTCCTGGGGTCCGGAATAGGCATTTCCTTTACTCTGACAAGCCTTGCACTCTCTCAGCTAAAATCATATGGGCGTGTAATCATTCCCATATAATGATTGGCTATGAGAGTATGAGTCTCTACAGCATTTCTCCTCAAAAATTCTCCAAGTCTAACTCACTAACTCCCAACTCTATCTAACCTTTGAAGCTGCACTATGGCTTCAATTTATAGGAAAAGAGAGGAGGTTATGGCTCCCCTTAAGAAGGGATAGAATGCTCTTTTGAAGGGATTGGGCTCCAAAAATCAAGGGTTAGGCTCCCATAATGGAGGAATGAACATACATGATAGAGTGAACCTTCGACCAGATAATTTCTTCTAGAAGCTTCCAGATTTGACTGTTGGGCTTCTAAATGTTACTTTCCACCTTTGTTTTATCTTTTACAGGGGTTCGCACCTTTAATGAATAAAAAGTGTGTTTAGCTCCGCATGATTTAGAGCAAGAAAGTGCGGCACCGCAGGCACCGTTAAGAGAAAGTGTGGTACAAGTGTTTTTAAGACTTTTATGAGATTTTCTCTTAATTTCAAGGCTTGCTTTAGGAAATTTTATGTTGTAGACTTCTAAGGGAGTACTAAAATGTCATGGTGACAAATTTCAGTGTAACAGCTCACTTGAAGGAACACAAAGGTGTCCCAGGTGACATAAAAGTGCATCTTGGAGGCGAAAATTTGGAACTTGAGTACCCCCCAAGAGTGCCTTGTATGTGTGGCCGAAGTCTAGGTCACTCTCGTAGAGAAGCGGCCAATCAGAAGTCTCATGCCCACAAGAGTTGAGAACGGTGGTGAGCGCCATGATCGGTGGTCGGCTGAGGCTGTCTGCAACATTATTGGTGCTACCCTTCTTGTACTTGATGTTCAAATGAAACTGTTGCAGATATGTGGACCACTTTTGATGGCGATCATTCTGCAACTTCCCTTGTGTCTGTATGAACTGTAGGGGCCGGTGGTCTGTGTGGATGATTGTTTCCTTCCCCAAAATGTAATGCTTCCATTGTCGACAAGCTTACACAATGGAATACATTTCTTTGTCATAAGTGGGATACTTGCGAACTTTGTCAGAAAATGTCTCACTGTGATATGCCATTGGATGTCCCTGTTGAGTAAGAACTGCCCCAATAGCATAGTCAAAGGCATCTGTCTCGATCTCAAATGGTTGTTGCAAGTCTGGTAATGTGAGCACTGGGGCAGAATAGAGGTGATTTTTCAATTCTATGAACGCCTTATGTTGAAATTCCGACCAAAATAATTTTTCTCTCGCTCCTCCCTTGGTGACTTGACTCAAGGGCCAAGTGATATGAGAGAATCCCAACACAAACCTACGGTAGAAATTAGCAAGAACCAGAAAGCTGCGAAGCTATGTTATAGTGGTTGGGGCTGGCCAATCCCGAATGACTTGGATCTTGGTTGGATCCACATGCACCCCCCTTTCATCAATAATGTATCCCAGATATTGAACCTGGGTCATGTCGAAAGTACACTTCTCCAAATTGGCACACAACTTGTGTTGCCGCAGTGTTTGGAGGACTTGTCGGATGTGGTGGAGGTGTTCTTCCCAAGTCTGGCTGAAGATTAGAATGTCATCTAAGTACACCACTACAAATGAGTTGGTGAATGGCCGCAAGATGTCATCCATCAACCTCATGAAGGTTGTGGGAGCATTCGTCAACCCGAAAGGCATGACCAGCCATTCGAAAAGACCTTCCTTGGCTTTGAAGGCAGTCTTCCACACATCGAAGGGTTTGATTGGTACCTGGTGATACCTAGACTTCAAGTCGATCTTGCTAAAATATTTCACCCCTTTGAGTTGGTCCAGAAGGTCATCAATCTGTGGGATTGGGTACCTATTCCGAACAGTGATCTTGTTCAGCACCCAGTAGTCAATACAGAGTCTCCACGTCCCATCCTTATTCTGTACCAACACGATCAGGCTCCCACAGGGCGATGAACTTGGTCGGATGTGACCTTTCTACAGCAGCTCCTAAATCTTGATTTCATTGTTCTCCAGAACAGAGCGCCAATAGATCGGTCCATTGGGTAGCGGCGCACCTGGGGTCAGATCAATCAGGTGCTTGACCTGATAGTGTAAAGGAACCCCTGTGGGTGAGGTGAAGATGTCCCCGTACTCCTCCACAACCTTGTCCATTTGTTGTTGTTGTGCAGAGGAGCCCTGTCTGGAGGTCGTGGCCAAAGTCTTCTTCTTACCCTGGGGGCAGATCATCAGGAAAATGAATTTCCTGGTTTGGGAAATGAGCTTACAGCATTGTTTTGTAGTAACAAAAGAGATAGCGGTAGGAGGTGGTACCTCTGGTATCCTGTAAAACGTATTTCCCAAAGTAACAATAACAGCTCGAGACCGAGACTCATACACAGCATGATGCTTCTACAAGTATGGTTGTCCTAATAATACATCAGAAACATCAATAGGAGCAATGTCACATAATACCTCATCCGTGAAGGGCTTGATGCTATATGGAAAGCAGCACTGTTGGCTGACACGGAGATCTCGTCCTTGGTGAAGGCACCCGATGGTGTATGGATGTGGGTGAGTTGTGGTCGGCAAGCCCAACTGCTTCACGGAATATGCTGAAATGAGGTTCTTTTGGCTCCCATTATCGACAATGAACTGTACCGGGGAGTCCTTTAACCACATCTGGGAGTGGAAGAGATGTTCCTCCTCCTCTGGATCTTTCGGTTCCTCCTTATGGATCTTCGTAGTGGCAACAGTGACGTTGGGCTCCGCATCAATAATCTGTTTCCATTTTTCATTCCTCTTGTCAAGTTCTGATTCAGAGTCGGAGCATGCATCTGAATCATAAGCCTTCATCTCGGCCACCAGCGACTGCTTGGTCCAACACTCACTTGTGTTGTGAGTGGAGATATTATGGAACTCACACCACTTCCCCGTGTCCTTATTTGGATTTGTGGTGTTGTTCTTTGCTTGTGGCTTTGACAAGTTTTCTTGAGCCGCCATGCCTTGGATCTGTCCTTTGTTCTGCGGTTTGGGAGCACCTTTCTCTTGCTTTTGATTCACAGATCCAAAGTCTCGTCTCTTTTGTTTGAATTTCTGCTCAATCTTGGCAGCATACCGGTATGCCGTACCAAGCGAGGAGATGTCGAGGAACTCCATTTCCTCCTGAATGTATCTGTGCAGACAACTGCAATACTTTAGCACTAGATGTTTCTCTGAATATTTGATACCCAACTTTGTGCGCAGGGTATGGAACAGATTCGTCAGCTCATGCACATCTTGATCCCTTTGTTTTCGTAGCGTGGTCCATTGTATGTACTGTTAGCACTCAAATCTACCTCAGGCTGAAATGAAGTAAAACTCAAGGCTACATCAAACCACGCTCAGCCTTGTAGCTAGCCCTACGAGGACAGGAGAGGGCTCTCTCCGTCAATCTCGAGAAAATAAGCAATAGGATGCGAGATGACTTAAAATAAGAACTGATTTTAGGCTAGTAAAGAGATAGGTATGTTTGGTTTTTGGTTTTTTGGGTTTTCGCTGGAGTAATGGGAAAACAAATTTTGGGTCCGGGGATAAGGTCAGACCTTTGCAGAGTTCAAGCTGGGGCGAGGTAGGTGATGATCTTGATGCTTTAAATTGAATTTATGGATATATTAGACCGACGAGGAGCTGAAGAGGGCAAAGAAGAACTTGGATCCTCTCCAAACAGCTGAAAACATATAGAACTAACTGAATTCAAAGGCTAAGCACTGTAAACAATGCATTCAACCTTAATCACTCATTCAACTTAGTTCAGAAGCATAATGAAACGATGGCATACATTAAACATGAAGAAACTTACAGTAAACAAAGGAGAAACATCATCAAGAACAGAACACCACAAGGATCCCAACAAGTGCCGCAAAACCCCTGATCTTTCCTTAGCCAAAATATGAAAAATATGTACAATGGTATCAAAAGTATCCCAAGAGTCCAACCTGTAGAATGACTCAGAAATTACAATATATAGATCACTCTAACCCCTTTCCCCACCTCTAGGGGTCGAATTCCCTCTTCAGGGATCAGTTTCAACCAATTCTAATCATGGAACTACAATCTAGGCAGCTAACCACTTGCCTCTAAAAGAGTGGAAACTGATCCATTACATGATTTTTTACTCATTTGAGAGTGAATCTTATAGAAGAGATAAAAACAAGCCAAAGTTACATACCAAACATGAATTTACATCATAACAACCCAAAAATTCTACCCATAAGCAAAACTGGTCCATAATAGGCGAAATACTGAGCTGGCAGCTAAAAACTCAGAAAAATCTCTAGGTGGGTCGCTCCTGAACTGCGTGGGTCGCTCATGTTCCAGGCTGATTTTGAGGTAGCTCCCGACATCCAAATTGAGCTCATGATAGCTCGTTGGAAAGCCCTGGATGTCTACTTTCCAACCCAAGTGGAATTTCTTAATTTGGAGTTGATTTGACCCTCCAAAACCTCATTCTCCCAGAGGTACTTCCTGCTGGTGCAAAAGGTGGCAGCAAGGTGGTTTTCATGGTGTTTTTGAACTGTTTGACCATCCAGATTTTGTTGAAATGCTAAGTTGACTTCAGAGGATGCATAATTAACCATGAAAAATCCAAAAATGTAAAAATCTCCTCCAGCAAGTGTCTCAAAAAAATGCGAGCGCATGAGCGCGCGACCCACGTAGCTGCAAAACCTGTTTTTTTAGACCAAAAATTTGGAAATGACAAAATTTTCTCCGAATTTGCCCAAATTCGGAGCGGAGGTCCTCCATCATGTGTCTTGCCCAGTCAATGAAGCCTCGGCCAAAATCCGAAGTGGATTAGGCCTTTTCCGCCGTCGAAGTGCCTTGCGCAACCTCCTCTTCATGATCTTCATCCTCGCTTTGCAAACATGCATGCGAGCCCAGTAATGGCCTTTCATGTGGCGAAGCATGTCTTTGTCTCGATTGGCCTTCGCCAACAGCTTCTCCAGATGTATATTTACCCGCGTGAGTACAGTATCTCTATCAGCTGGTGTCATGTCACCGGGCCTCTTTCGATTCCACTATCTGTCCTCACGGATTTGGCGCACCTCATAAAATGTGAGCTCATCCTCGAGCTGTTTGTTGCGCTGCTCCAAATAGTTAATCACCCACTGAGCCTTCTGCAATTGGTCTTTCAGCTGGTCATTCTCAGCCCTTTGCTCCTGGATGACTTTTCTCAGCTTCGAGCTAGGAGAGCCCGTATCAACATCAATGACTGTCATATCGGTGTCCCGGCCTCCTGATGGGCCCTCATCATGCATGGGCCTCTTGCCCCTGTCTTGTACCTGTACCTGCACTGAAGAAGAAAGCGAGACCCTTTCCACATCACGTGGAGATAATACTCGCCGTGTCGATGAAGTCGGCAGGACCCCTTCGTCAGTTCATGGCATGATCCTAGTGAAATGCAACGAAGTGGAACAAGCGAGACACCTAATAATGAATATGAAAAAGACAAAATGATCACTGACGGAGGGCTGCAAGGACCGACTCTAACATGTACTTGTCCTCATATCTCCCCATAGGATAGTATTATTCCTTGATGGCATCTCGGAAATAATTCCAAGTGGGTACAGTTGAGAAAAAATAGGGTTCTGTATCGTCCTTTTTCTCACAGTAAGTTTCCCACCAGTCCTTGACATGGGGGGTAGCTTTGAGGAGTGCAAAAATAATCTTCTCCCGGTCGGAAAAATCATGAACCGAGAAATATCCTGCTAATAGATTCAACCATCTATCTACGGCATCTACACCTATTTGACCCTCAAATATGGGAATGTCAAAATTTACTTGTACCTTAAAGGGAGTCGCACCTCCAGAGTGGCTGCTGGATGCAGATGCACCGCCGGTGGGTAGCCGTTGAAGGATCTGGGAAAAGTTATCCATCATCGCGTTCCTTTGTTTTTCGAGGGCCTCCTCGAGCAATATTTTGATAGGATCTTCTGCTCCCTCATCTTTCTTTTCGTCCCCCATGGGCGTCTATTGGGGTTTGCGAGGCTGATCTTGCAAAGGTTCCACCAGATCGAGCCCTAACTCCTTATACCCCGACCTTGTTGGGGACATGAAAAGAAGGATCGAGAAAAAGCAGACCGCTCTGATACCACTGATCCGGATTTATGCAGGAACGCGACAAAATACAGAAATAACCATAAACATAGAGATGCAGTGGAAATAAGGCTTCATTTCATTAATATCAAATAACATAAATATGCTTACAAACATAATGGAAATAAAATAGCTAGGGTGCTGGTAGTGAATCTCTGAGAAGAGATGTGGGAGCTATAGACCTCTGAACTGTGTTACAATGAGGCTCGAGGGCCTATTTATTATGGAGAAATAATGGAGAACTCTAAACATCCAAAAACCTAACCCTAGGAGATGAAGCGCCAAAACTATGGGCCCTGTTTGGGTAAATTGGTGATTCAACTCCCCATGGACGTAACTTCGGCATACTATCTATGTTTGACACACATGATACATCATTAGAAATAACTATCTGAGGACTACAAATGTCGTCACAAATGTCAATTTTAAAGTAGAATCATATTAGTTGGAAAAACGATGCCCAAAAAACGTCGTTTAGGGCCTCAAAACAGCTCCGGAAGTTCAGGACCCGAAAAACTGCTAAAAATAGTAAGTTGTGCCGAAACTGAAAAAAATGAAAGAGACAATGGTGGGGCCCCAAGTGGAATAGGCAGGTGACCACCAATATCCACCTAGATCATTTCAAAACCTAATTTGTACTCTTCAGAATCCTCATATTTTGTTTCAATTTTATTTGAGGAAAAGAAACCTTGTTCCTCTTCAGTGAGAAAAACATCACCCTCATTATTAGAGCCTATCAAGTTTTCATGGTTTTCTTCTCACTGTTCAGCCTCTCTTTCCTCTTCATCTACATAGTTATCTTGGAAATGAGGCCTGATTTGTTGGTCATTGTCTTTTTTCTGTTTTGGGGAGGGTCTCTTCTAAAGTTTTGATTTCTATTTCTGTTTTGGGGATTTGGTTGGTTTTCCCTAAGAGGTGTTCTTTCACTCAAACTGGTCCTCTCCATCATTCTTTCCATTACCCTCACTAGATTTTCAACCTTGGCATCAGATGTGGAGGCCATGGTTTTATCTTTGTATGTGACCTTATTTTTTCACCTCATCCTAGCCCTCTTTTCAATTAGATTGGCCTCTACACTCACAACTCCCCTTTGCATGTCTTCTAAAGTTAGGGGATCTCTTTCTCTCAGTTGGTAGGCCATGTCTGGATCAAATCTGTCAGGAAATTTCACTAGTGCTAGGCCTTGTGGGGGTTTCATGTGCAGTGGGAGGGCATTGTACACACTATTGAACCTAGTGCAATAGTCTTGGACACTTTCCCCGACATTCCTCTTAAGGTTGATATGCTCCGAGAGGATTTGGAGAGGGATTTTCTTAATCTCCCACTTGTTTATGAATGTATGATAGAGGGAAGGGAGATCATGTATGTTGTTTGTTGAGATTGCAACAAGATGATGAGCTTAGTGGAAAGAAGTCGCCTTCACTAAGTGGGCCCGCAGGCCATTTTTGGCACAAAGTCTATTTTTAGACTATGTATATTTTTAGACATATGGATCATGTTCTATGGGTTGCAGGATGCTATTTTTGGATGGTTGGTCAAGTTGGAAAAATAGATGGACTTCTATTTTTAGACATATTGGGCGGAATCTATTTTTAGATTGCCAGTCTAAAAATAGATATGTCGAATATTATTAGCTCTTAATAATATTTAGACTATAAACATTATTTTATTCTCTTGGAGCACTTCGAGTTAAGTGCACGGATGTGGCAGGGGAGCTGAAAAAAGGAATTACGCTATTCACGGGGGTTAAGTGGAGCTATTGCATGGATACTTCGATTAAATTTTGACTCATGTGACGAGTTTGGTGGAGTTGATTGAGGAATTTAGTGGAGTTGTATTCGGTTTAACTAATCTAAACATAGTTGAGCTATTTGTATTCGATTTAACTAATTGATACAATTAGTGAGAGTGATGTGAATTAATTATTAATTAATTCACTAATTATAAACTCATTAATCAACTAAAAGAATGCATCGGTTAACTTCAGTGCATGGACAGTTTCAGTGGAGACCAGTGCAGAGATAGGTGAAAGAGAAGGTTAACTATCAGTTGTGACTATACAGTTGCTATTTGCAACACACAGATAGGTGGAGAAGCCCATGAGGATTGTGCAGTATAAGCGAGGTGGTTTATCTATTTAATGAAGCCATCCCATAGAATTGATTACGCAATAGAGGTTTGCTATCAAGTGGCAAAATATTGGAGCATATGTTTTGCTAGATCTAGCTTGATAGTGTGTAGCAATTGAGGGTGTGCATGACAGATTGTGAGGAGATTTTGTACTATGATTGTTACATGATCTCCATGACA